>JAQGCA010003335.1:0-11983 GCA_034698945.1 Protaphorura quadriocellata | reverse complement strand
CTTGGATGTGAATCTTCTGAATTCTAAAATATTGATAATCCTTTTAGTTCAATAGCTACATTTTAAACCCAATCTTATCGCATTCCAACGAGACTTTCAGTCGTGGCCGTGGCATCAAGTCAAATAGGGTCAGATACTTCTGACTTACCCTGTATTAGAAGTTCGAAGGACGTCTACAGAAACAAAATTCAACTTCAAATTAAGTACCTTAATTTTTGTCGCTTGTGAGAGGAAATGGTGATAAAATTCCAATGAATGTAAATTGTGTTTCGAGTCAATACTTGTTTTTACAAGGCATATTTCATTCTTCATGAATATTAGATACAATATATTGATGAAGAAGCTGAAGTGTACAGAATTCCACGCATTTCTTTAAATGCCTTGTTAAACCACTTGGGAATTTCTACTCCGTAGAATGACCTAGATCTGAAAGGATAGTGAGATGAATGGAAGGGGACGGAAGACTGCCCGAGACCGATTGACACCTAAATGTGGAATTATTCTAAAACAATGTCTGAATAGACGTAGAGCCGTGTCAAGAAGAACTCCCTGGTGACTTCCAAAGGTCAACTTGGACATTCGGTTAATACGGTAGCGATATGTCTGAAAGTTAGCTTTCGAACTTCTGGATATTGCTTAAAAAACCTCGGGGAGGGAAGATATCAAAGGTCATCGGTTAACATCGGGCTCCCTTTTAAGTATACTGACATTCTGTCTTCTGTAAATCATAAACTTACGATCATTCCTACCTCTCTGCAACTCAATTATCTAATGGTGACTGGTGACCTTGATTTTCCTGGTGCTCACGGAGTGGCCTCCATAATATCAATACCCTAGTCTTTCCCTACTACAAGGGGTACCTCTCCTACTCCTACTTAAGCCAGATGGAAATTACCGATGCATTGGTTATGGAGAAAGGTAGGAAATGATATTTATGATGTCGTCAAGTCTGACGATTATCATAATTTCCGGAGACCCACCGTAATGGTAAAAGTTGCGCCAAATACAGTTGGTCCATAAGAATCCCGCTTTTTCCTTGTGTGCGAACCGCGAATCCTGTGAAATTCTGAAAGACGCAATTATTGTTTTGTAACGCGAACTCATCCGTCCAATTCAAATTCATTTCCTTTGAAATAGAATAAGTAGGGAAGAAGTGAAAAACAATACCTTAAAAATGGGAGTTGTCATAATTGATCACCTGGCCAAATTTCATACCGAAATGGGTAAAATTCCATCGAACCGACTGGTTGTTCAAGTATTTGCCCATCCTGATTGGTGAGAGTTTGAATTTTTAATTAATTGTGAAAAATTAAATCTTAGGCCCTCGCTACATATTCCGAAAAATTACCTTAGTGTTTTAGTTGAAACACCAAAAATATAGAATTGTCCAATTATGTGAGGTATGGCGTTTGTTTCAGGAGGAGACATTAGGATCAAATGGTAGAAATGACGTAAGATGAATTTCTTATACAAAAGTGTGTCTGAATATTTCAACTTTTTTGTAGGAGTGGTATAAAAACGATTGAAGGACTCAGCACCGAACATCCATTTATATCCTTCTTATTTTTTCCCACTGATTTAACGAATGTGGAACCGGAATATGAAATCTACCCTAACGGTGAATACGCCCTGCCGTATTTCAAATTTGTGAAGAACGGAAATGTTTACTTCGATGTCTGGGACCCGGACATTGTAGTCATCAAGGAGAAATTAAAAGTATTTGATCCTTCAAGCAATTCAAGAAGATAAGAAATTGTAAGTCTTAATTAATCATGAAACCCATACTTTTGAACTTCGACTTGACCCCATGTACATAGGTTAATCTATAGAAAATTAACATTAGCCGCCAGGGTGTATAAAAACCATATTTTTTTTAAAAAAAAAATGTTTTTTTTTTTAATTTAAATCCGGTTTTTTTAATTTAAATCAGATTTATATTGATTTTTTTTAGGAGCAATATAAATGGTTCTTTTGATTTAAATCATGATTTTTTTTATTTAAATCAACTGCGCTCGCATTCTGGAGCGAAGTGTCTGTTATGCAAAAATACGACAGTTCGAAAGTCCGAGTTGTTCATTCGCCATCAAAATAAAAGTCAAATTGAGTTCTTAGTTCTCAGAATTGAAGAAGATCATATTTCTATGTTCGTAAGGTGTTATATACATCATATCTTAAAAAACCAATTTTTGATTTAAATCAATGGTTTTTTTTTAAACCAATTGATTTAAACCTGGTTTAGATCATTGATTTATATCAATTGATTTAAAGGATACCCTGTTAGCCGCTAAGGTATGGTCGAGAACAGCAGCCAGTATACATTGTGTGTGGGAGAGATGGAACTCTTATCCCCAATATGACGAAACTTTTAGGCTTGTGGATCGGACTGACATTAGAAATGAATTAGAATTTGTTCTTCGAGTTTAATCTTTGAGTCAAAAATCTTAATATAATAGACTAAAAGGTTCTAATTACCAGCTTGAATTCCAAATAGTCTTGCAGTTTTATTGAGATGCCGTCCCATAATTCACAGCAGTGAGAGCTTGGACGTATAGATTTAGGGAACCCAGTGGGTGTAAACCGTTTGTGCACCACCCTGTACTGACACTGAGTCGATACGGTTACGATTCGGAGTGAATTAGACAAATACCGCTCATACAGATTTTGACATTCACTAGTGTCCAAGAACGATTTGAGTTAATTGATTTGTAGAAAATACTATATTATGCAACTGGCGACGAGACATGATTTGTTTTATGCAAATTCATTCGAACATTTGTCACATTGGAGTCTTCACTATTAACTCATGTAGTATCCAACACTTACGTACATGAAATGAAAATAGATGCAGAGTACTTTCTACTTTGTTTGCATAAAGTACTAATCAAAATCGTATTGAATTTAAACTTGTTCGCATTTCGTTTCATCGTTAGTGAATGAATACAAGTTGATCTAGGAACTGAATTCAAACCTTGAGAATATGGTTTAAATGGTTTAAGGTTTTATCGTACTGCCTGGCTGTTCTGTTACACTTTGTAAAACGTAGAAGTTAAGATAAAATTCCATTTTTACGAAATGACTTCCATGAAATGTTCAAAGCTTGAGTCGTCAGTGATGTACTATTAAGATGACCTTCGACCTTCCCAATATAAAAGATTCTAGGACCCATTGAGGATTGAACTGCCTGTCGATAAGAGATTTCTGGAATATCTGTTGAAGGTTTAGTTTGAAAAGTCTTAGTATTTGGGCTCATGATTTTTAAGTCCTGTCATATGGAAGGTTGATCTTTTGTGAACTGGAGCTTGAGTTTGTATTTGTTCAAGTGGAGTTTTGATGCGCCGTTTCCTCTCTCACTTGACTTGATCTTCCTCATCCTAAATGTTGTTCTTCCGCTGAGGCTTCCTCCACTTGTCTGCTTTAGAGATCGACTCAAATTTCTCACATGATTGCTTCTCTTCTTCCTACCTGACTTACGAACGAGTCAGAGAAAACAGACGAGTACAGGGTCATTCATAATTACTTGCTCAATCGTTAGTAGTTCGTCGTATCGAAGTATTTTTTCGCTGTGGTGGGTTTCATCCCTCGGGCTTACAATGTATGAATGGGAGCGTCATGTCACAGCGCTATCTAGTGACTAAGAACGTTAATCCCAATTTAATTTAATTGACACCAAAACGATAAATTTGTGGGTCAAAATAGGTTGCGAATACCAGGTTATTGTAAAGTTCGAACTATTTCCCACAGATCGGGAAAATACGTAAAGGATTTTCCGGATACCTACTTTCACTAAACTACAAACTTTAGCTGATAATAGAATGCCGGAAATTGAATTAGTTTCGACATTAGACCCGTGCTGGAAATCTGTCAAGCCTAAAAAATCTCCCCTGAACTAGTTTTCCGTCTCATTATTTTTCGGAACTACTTTTCTAAAATGTTTGGCATTTACTTATAAATGACAAAAGTTAAATTTTCTTCTCTGAACCTGGTTCGGATGTTCGGACAGATTTTCCAGTCACTATTAGACCCATATTTATACTATTAGAAAATACTTCATTTAAAATGCAATAAATCATATATATCCGAATACCTGGTTTGGGCACATACAAAATGAGTTAGTGCCCCTAACCTGTACTGGGCGAACCCTTTTTATCCGCATTCGGACATAAAATCCAGGCTTGCTAATTCTTCTGTACCCTGTTAGGCGGACAGGTAATAATTCCTGAGTACGAATTTACAGTAGATTTAATTATATTTATTTTTCTAAACATAATTATAAAAAAGTATTGTACTCAAACTCAAACTTTTATGCAAGTACAGAAAAACAGAAATTGTAGACACAACTAAGAGATAACTAATTCATGAATATTTTCTACTTTGATTTTCAATGCTACATAATTTTTTCATTGTATCATTGTATGAAAATATAAGATACAAAGTAGAAGTATTTTAATACTGAAAATATGGAAAAATCCTGGAGTTCGGGAACGAGTAAAGTAGTACCATCTGCCATGACTGAGTTGCATTTGTGAATCCGTAGATCTCCCTTTTAGGTTGTAAGTTGTAACGAAAAAGTTTATATTTCCTCCAATGTGTGGAGCAGCGGCATAAGTAAGGGTGAATCGCTCGTCCTGAAACTGCTCGAAGGCTTCGTATTTACCAGCTAGCTGGTGGAGTTTCGTGAAGAACAAACAACATTAATATGATCATTTTCTAAAATATTTGAGTATTACTGTGATATTTTGAAAGACTCGACCTACTCGACCTCGACATTGACCTTAGTATTAATTATTTCAAAATGGTTTTCTCAATTAAGATTTCCATCCAATTAAAAGCCGGGCTTGAATAGATGCCAGTATCCTAATATAAGCCGGCGTACCCCATTCTTGAATAGAGGCTCGGATATAAATACGGTATATTATATTTTTGACATTCTGGCATAGCGATTTCAAAACATTATTCATAATGAAAAGTATATTGATTGACAAAGGAGATGATCTCTAACAAATGCTGATTAGACGAATTCGGACACAAACCTCTGATTTAGGACTTGGGTGATGCAAAAATCTTTCAATTTTTGTGAAATGTTGTGAAAAAGTTTTGTTTGTTTCACTTAAATAACGATGTTTTCTCGAAGGTTCACCAATATTTATATCTAGACGAGTTACAGTTAACTCCAAATAGAAAATTCGAGTTTTTCTCAAAAATAGTACCAAACTTATGTATTCAATCTCTCTGCGATGAAAATATTTTTGGACAAATTTTGAAGCAAGACTTTGGATGATTTTTGTGAAAAAACACGATGCGAAGCCTTGCTGAATTTTCTGTCCATGAGCTTTGAGCCGAGTAGGTTCATAGTAATACCTAGGGCCAAACCGTGGCTTTCTTCTGAATGACTAGATGAGGCCGACACGTAACGTTCGTGGTTATTCAAAGATGAAAAGTTACATTTTGTATTATATTTCTGTAATTGGAATAAAGTATCGATACACTTGTTTCTGGTAGGAGAAAACAGAATTGAATTTATAAGAGTTTATTTGATACACCCTAAGTGCGAACCGTAGAGCACCGAGCCGTGATTTATAATAATTCTGTTTTCAGAGGCACTCAATTCGCAATTTCTGAAAATAATTTGAATACTTCTTTCTCTGAGAAACGGTGGAGCAGGATTCATAGTTCGAATGAGTGATATGTCCAACACGTAGATTTAGATTTTTAATTTTACTCAAATTATCTTCACCATAACGTAACAAAATCAATAAAATACCACACGGTATATAGAAAGTTGGCAGTAGACTTTGATGCATATCAATTAGATATTTAACAATAAGTCTTGACTATTATTGTACAGTAGCACAGGGTAGCCCTAGCCGCTTCTCCATGTTGAAAGTTCGACCCCTTAGCCAGATATGGTTTGAGTTTATGATTTGTAAAGTTTTATTTAAATTGGATATTTTTGAACGATTAGGATTACCTTCCGTAAGCTAATTTATGTGTAAGACAAGTTTCTCAACTCGTGTTGAAATAACACAAGGACAGTCTAGTTAATTAGGTCAATATATAATTTTTTTTAAACCATACGTATCTTTCCTTAGATCCACCTTCCAGAAAATTGTCGAGGTCACAGCCCCAATAATCCAGGACAAAACAAGATACAAGTATAATCATACTGGAACTGGACCACCATTTGGACGTTGAACTTCATAGCCAGTAACAAATCTATAGTTTAGTCTGAATTTAATTTTAAAAGCTTTCTTTTAAAAGTCTGTCAAATTCTTAGTTTTCCCTTGGTGTTCTCGACAATCTTGAATTGAAATAAAAACAGTGGTATGATTTCATTTTTGAGAAGTGGTGAAGTTGGGGACAATTTTTATTTTACATAATTCATTCAGCTTCACATATAAGCGATTTTGTATTATCATTTTTTTTGTATAATTTGAGTAGAATCGAATGCAATTGTAGCGAAATAACACACGATGTTCACTAATCGTAAGTAAGATGCGTATAGTTAATGTTGATTTCGGGAGTTAACAAATTGTAACCCCAACTGCGGAATAATTACTCCTTCCGTGTTAAACACATAGATAATACACAGCTGGCGTAGAACTATTTAGTAAATGTACAAGTAGATGTGATAAGAATTGCTTGAAAAGAATGAAATCTTCCTTAAAAAAAACTACATAAGTATTTCGGCGGACGTATTGTCCTCGTAATCGTCGGCACTCCTCTGATCACTCAACCAAGCAGCCTCCCATTTGCTCTACCTTTTGTTTTTGTCAACATTTATATTTATACAAGGATATTTTTTTCTCCACCATAACATTGTCGTTACAAAGTATTTCCATTCCATGTGTCTTTTTTAAACAGATTGATGCTTTTAACCTGAGCCGCAGTAGCAAGCGTAGCCCTGATTTTCACAGCATGAGAGTTCTTGAGTTCCTCAAAAAAAAATACAATCATGTTTGTAGAAAAAGAAGTCAGTCATAGTCATAAGGGAGAAAGAAACGTAAAAGTTAAGTTGACGTAACGCTTGGAAAAAAATAAACAAACAATTTGTAACATCCAAGATTGACTTGACTCAGGTAAAAATCAGCTCAAAGGTGACTAAGGTTTCACACATGCTCCACATTTGTACAGGGTGATTCATAGTCAATTCTTTTAGTCACCGAGTTCACACGATACAAATGTGGTCGTTTGGCACAGGTCGTCGCAAATTACAAGGTAAGGTAAGGTACAGTGTAGACGCGACTTAAAACCGTTCGACCTACCAGATGACCGCCTAGGTCACAAGGTCCTGAGAACAGATTCGACTTTACATGTATTAGGCGCCACGCGAATTTTAAACTTAGAAATGGCAAGATCTCCAAATAACCAGAGGTCTCCTGGGTTATTTTTACTTTACTTCAGGCTAAATTCTCTACAAATTGAAGAATCTCGTATTTTCTAAACACCCATGCTTTGGGTTGCACGGTTTATGGAAGACCCTGTAGGTGAATCAAATGGAGACCGGTCTTGTTTGTTCTGTTATTGGCCATGGCGATGATGCCATGGGAAATTACGATTACCAGATTTTGAGTTGGTGTCGGTATAAAAATTTTGCAAGTCATTTCAGAAAAAAGAAAATCGGGATGTATTTTGTTAAGTCGTTGTTTGTTCATCTAACTTTTTTTCATCAAAAGGGAAATTTTCCCTTAAAACATTAAACCGGGGTTCCAGTTTGTTTCGGTTTGAACAAACGCAACGTGTTTAGAAAAAAAAAATTTGAAAACAATGTAAAGGTAATTTGAAGCAGGGGATTATTGTTTCACCACCGTTCCGTACCTCTGCCCTCAATGTTCTAATAAAATAGTGAACACAGTGGTTAAGAAAAAAAGGAAGTTCACTCATGGGTGTTCGACTAATTACTCATCCTCTTGTCGGTCTCATCCTTTAACAGCGGTATGGCGGCTTCAAAAAAACTTATAAAGGCGTCATCTCATCATCATCATCATCCACTTCAAAAAGGGTGGTTCGGAATTAACAACACCAAACAAAACAAAACATGACCGTCATAATAATATATGACCATTGAAAGGAGAAAATACTCTGCCCAGTCCTCACTTGACCGCAAAGTCATCCTCGTCGTCCCCGTAACACTCCAGGGGTTCCTTTCATACCCGAAATTTATGTCTGTTTAAGTTCAGGATTAGCTAATTGCTAACAATAAATAATAACTATTGCGAATCTTTATTTTACAGAGGGTTACAACTTTAGAGTACTTCAAGGGAAATAGGTGTCTCCTTTTTATGACCTTATGACCTACCCGCCTTATTTTTTACTACCGAAGAACACGACGTTACCAGCTTTGAGTTCAAGGTCTTAATTTTGAACAGGCCCTTCTTTATCCAAAACGAAATTGAATTTTTTAAATTTGGTCCAGAAACTGCATGTATTTTAAATTTTCTAAATACAAGTCACAAGTTAGTAATTCAGTTTGAAAATACACAGTTTATTCCCAGTGGTGCAGACAGAAAGTAATCCATAGCCAAACATGTGTTGTCTTCTGGACAACGGCTAGAAAAGGTCAAACAATTGGTTTAAATTTAAACAAACTAATGACGATCCACATTTGCTCTTAGTGACAAAGTCTTCGCTCAAACCCGATTTTTCTAAATTCCACATAATTTTTTGGTCATTTCTTAAAATTCAATTCCATTGAAACCCAAATTTTAAGTTTTACTCACTTACTTTGCAAATACTTGCATCCCTCATTAATCATGTGTTGGCCGAGTCTCTTCATTGGATTCTTCCTAGGGGCAGCCTGGATGGTTTACTTGTTGTAATTAATTCGATATTGATTAGCTTTTGAACAAATTAACAAACTATTCGATGGCTTTAACTAAGGGGAATAATTGTCTGATCACTATTTATATTCAACTTGTCACTAAAAACATACTCAACTCACACTTCATGTTTCGTCACTAAATTCAATTTTTCAATTAATCAAGTCAATTTTTTTGTCACTATTTTAAATATATCGTCACTATTTTTTGATTTAATAATATCTATTGTTTATTACAAAATGTTGAATATAAAACAATATTAACAATATAAAACAATATGCAAAATGATATTAACTGATTGGATTGGATTGGTAAAGTTAACACCCCACATTTTCTTTGGTTTTCGGGTTCCGGAACCATATAATCGTAATCTCCTGAGATACCATCGTACGACTGATAGGGATGGAAATCGAAATCAAAATTGGCATTTTGACCAGAATTGGAATCGGAAATTGAATTGGAATCCAAACTTTTAAAACATCGGAATTCGAATTTTAATTGGAATCGGAATTTTTGAATACATTCTGTATGGAATCGGAATAAATAGTAATTCGAAATATTTTTTTGAATTTCCATCCCTGACGACTGATGTGAATTGTGTCGAATAAATGATAGGAATCCTCATTTCCTATTGACTTTCTGAACTATTTTTAATTTGTGAAGAGTTCGCTGACCTTTCCAGGTTAAAAATATATTCATTGATAAGTAGTGACGAATTAATTTTAGTAGTGCGACTTATGATTTAAATAGTGAATTTAAAATAAATTTAAGGGAGACATCATGAAGTGTCAGTTGAGTACCTATGTTTTTAGTGACAAGTTGAATATAAATAGTGACACCTTAATTACATGCCTTTAACTAAGTAAATATATTTTTATCTGATTTCAGTCATGGACCGGGAAACCCTGGCGCTCGAAGATAAAGTGATTCATTTACATAGATCGACGGAGCAAATCAAAATTACAATGCACTGGAAACGCGTCCCTTGGGAACAGCTCAAAGTTAACGAGGAAAAATTAATGGAAGTTGATTAAATTCTTAATCTACAAAATTTTTGAGATATGCAAATTTATTATTATTGTCAACTTCCATATGGCTTGACAAAATTGAATAAAATTATGTAAAATTTGAAAAAGGGAGATGCGAAATAATTTGAAATAGAAATTACTTTTTTTTTGACGACAGAGGATAACTATTAGTTAATTTTTCTTACTATGGTCAAGAAGGGGTGATTTAACAATGGATCCACGTCAATCGACGGATTATTCATACTAATTAGGATACGTATGCACAAATGAAGTACTTTTCTTCGCCTATCTTCAAAAATTTAGTCAGAAAAGTTTCTTAGGATGTGTCCTGAGTCAGGGCACACACAGGGACAGGGTCAGGGCCACTGACCCTGTGGAAGTTGAGGAATTATGGGTTAGAATGCATGCCAATTTTTTTTATTGACTTCCGTCTTTGTTGTGGAAAACTTAGTGTAGCTTCAAAACTGGACAGTTTCAAACCAGATTTTGATATGTTCAATAGTTTGAATTATACTGCTCATAATTTTGTACATATTATTTTAATCTATTAGTCTTATGCTGCGTATTCAAACCCTAGAAAGTGGTGGATCACCCTACCAAATCGTCTGCTTCACCCTATGCTGTATCTGAAAAGACCGACGGACGACGGAGGTGAAGAAACCTTTTGAATCTAATCGTAACATGTAGTTTTTTGAGTGATTTTGAATAGAAAGAAGGTTGTAAGAGTCATGTTCACGTTCACATTGGATTATGTTTGAGATGAACCGTGTGGTTAATGGTGATTGTGGTTACACTTGCTCTCATTGTCTTCATTCTATTCTCTACAAGTCAAATAATTGATCTTCTTCATCATCATCCCATCATCCTGGCTATTTACAAAGGCAAACCAATCTCAACTTAACTTAAATAGCGTCATGGACCGCCGGGCCGACCGGATATTAATTCTAACCTGTTGAGTTGTTCAAAATAATTACAACCCCAAAATCCCCATTCTTTTCAAACAAGAAGTCTGTCATGGAATAACTGGATCAGAGTTGTCGAAGGGTAGCGGGGCCTTACCAACAGAAATGCTCTCTGGGGTCACAGAAGTGTAATCTCAAGTGATCCAGAGTTCAACTCATTTTGACGTATGCATTACTGCACCATCACCACACTACATCCAATGTCTTTTTAACAATCATTACGCAACCTCCTGGTACCTGATTTCCTACCCCATTACGATCGTATACGCTTTATTGATTTATAAAAGTGGAAAAAACTCCTGCGTATTCAAGGTGAAAACCTCGCAGTACATAAAACAGGCTTTAGGAAGACCGAACTTGAGCCCATTTCTGGTAACGTCCTTTTTGAAATGCTTTTAAAGTTGGCCTTCACGGTGGCGGTATTCATATATTTGTATCCTACCTGGCTACAGCTAATACATAAAATGTTTTGGGTTCTCTAATAGGTCTCAAATTAACAATGGCGATGGATGGATGGATAGATAGGATAACCAGGGCTCATTTACAAAATCGTGTTTTTTAATAGCCATGAGAGATTGATACCAGACCGCCGCCCTTGTTCAAAACTCAAAGTAGACGAGCTCAGAGAAATGAACCTTAATCAACCTACACCTGGGAAAAATTTAAACACAAACAAACAACCAAGTGGGAAGTCTGAGAGAAATAATCACCATCAGTCAAACAAAACAAAAAAGATTTTGTTAGAAAAGAAAAACCGCAATTCTCCCATCATCTTTATTTTTCTCTAGCCCTTGCCTTATCGTCACCTCTTTGACGCCAATGCCAAACAGTATGTTAGATTACCCTCATTTTGTTTTTCGTTTTTTCTGAACAAACTGCTAATGATAATGCTCATCTCATTTTTCCAGATCTCATCAACAGGACAAACTGACGGAGTCACTCTCACAAGAATGGTATTTAGGATTTATTCATCATTTTGATTACATAACTGTCGGATTTCATATCTGACAGTAATTCCCTTTCTTCAATGTTGAATATTCTTCATTTATTTCAAAATGACCTTACCAGTTTTTCGAACCAAATTATTAATTGATCATTACATTGGTGATCATTGTCAATCTTGCTCGTACTATTTAATTATATTAACCTTGTTTTGCTAAATTTTATTCACATGAAG
>JAQGCA010003334.1:0-11986 GCA_034698945.1 Protaphorura quadriocellata | reverse complement strand
AAATAATCATTTGAACAAACAAATTACGGCAGCACTGTTTACTCTTTACGTGTTCTGCGTTTATTTATTGATTTTTCCATTGCAAAACTAATTGTCCGTTAAGTTTATAGACAATGGGCTTGATAGTAAAGATTAAATATTTTAAACAAATGTTTCAATTAGTAAATTAGTACGATAATCTTGTGTTCCTTAATGCTATGTGTGGTGCATATTTTAAAGGCTCATGTGAGGAAAAAATATCCTAGTATTTCTGCCTTCCGCAGTCAGAAATCAGATTAAAGTTAAAGTGAAATCGTATTTTAACGTTTGGATTGCTCGACAGACTCTCGAATCATGTCACTTTTTTGGACTTCCACTTCATCCATAACATTTATCAATTTTATCCGGCCACACCAAAAAAGGAACGGAGAAGAAAGAGCATATGAAATCAGTTGTTAGCTACCCTGTACGCTAAAGAAATGCACATAATAACCCGAATTGTCGATCGTAGCTGAAGATAGAGGCTTTGAATACAAGGTTCTAATTGTTCTAAATTGTTCTAATTTTGGAACCTCTTGCACACCGTAACATCTGTACGTTGCGGTTGCCAGGAAATGTGGACATGCATTATTTTTATAGAAAATGAGAACTTTAGTTCTAAAACCACAAATCAAAAACTGACGCAAAGACGACACAGGATACTCGGCTATGAACCACCCTGTATATAGTTTCCCGCAGGGATTTTACACACGACATTTATTTTATGACCTGTCAAGCAATGCGGTATTGTAAATCAAATCGACAAAGATAATCGTTAAGATTAAAATTTACAATTCTAACTTGCTTGTTTTAGCGTCGGGCTTAACTTACATTTACATATAAAGGGAAATACTGGTACCTGGCGATCAAAACACTTTTTCCCACTAGCGCTGATTTCTAGTGTGGTTTTCGTTGACTCTGAAGTCTTTTGATTTTCCATTTTGCAAAAACGATTAAAATTCAGGTTTCCCTCAGTGAAAAGTGAAGAGTAATTCTCTAGTACACTATTTAGTTTCTGGTCCTGTCTTCTCCGAAACCCCGGAAAAACTGACACAAGTCAAACGCAGGATTGCGTTAGGGCTTGCTGGCGCTTATACCTGTGTGTAATATTATGAATTGAAAAAGACCTTCGACATTGAATAATTTGGACCTTCGTTAGTGCAGCCTACAAATAGTCTCTATAGTTGGTACGGGCTACGGGGGTGCGGGTGCTCAAAAATTACGTAATACCTTTGTTCGTAAGTCATCTGTGTGCGAATAATTCCCCTAGTTTTTTATCGTGTCATTACATAAGTCTGAGCTTGACAAGGAAATCACGTTTCATGTAACAAAATATTTCCACTGATAGGTTTCATCAAGTGTTATTGATATGTTTTACCGTAAAATGAAAAATGTTTTAAGTATGCTGCCAATCGGACAACCATAAATTCTGGGGGCACATTGATATAATCATCTCGGAGAGTTGGTTTTCGAGTTGATCTTAATTTGTATTTAAAGTAGTTTCCGTGTGGGTTTGACAGAATTCTGATGAGCATTACTCACGGTCATGGGAGCACTGCGATAGCATTTACCTTGGCGATTTTCCAATTGTCCACTTCATTTTTTGCACTCTAGTAATTATACTTCTCTACGAGAGTGTACAATATCTAATATATATCATAATAATACATATTTTATAGGATTACAGGTTATCCCTAACCATAATGGAGTCTACATTAGATAAAAATATGAAGATTATTTGCCAAAATCTGGATGTGCCGGGAGGGGGTTAGATTTGGCTATGCCATGATGGATATAAAATTACCATTATTTTGTAAGTACGGCAAACAAATTGGGGATTTACTGGGCACGAGTTTTTACTATTGTTTGTGCTTATGCAACTCCACTTAGGAATTACGATTCGAACTATCAGAGCAATGAGAATTGGAGAGTTATGAGTATGACGAAGCAAAAATATTAGAATCGTTTATTGATTAATTACATCGTACGTGTGTTTAATTAGTCGCTCATTAATTATAATTAAATGAATGAGTGAACGACTCTGCTGTTTATTTGATATATGGTCGAAGTCTTATCAATCATCATTTATGATCACAATTACCAATATTATTATGTATTGGTAATTTGCTTATATATATATATCCGTTCAGACAGGAACAGGGAAGACAAATAACCCAAGATTCAACTCTTATTAGCTAAAATTAAAATTGTCTTGAATTAATATCAGTTACGTATAGAATGGTTTCTGTTATTAAATAAATCTTTCATTATGAAATCAAAATGATTTCAGACTATCGCTTTAAGTAACATTTCTCCTGAAGAAGAGACCCGTGAGATTTAGAAAACTTGAGATTAAAATTGTGTTTCCTGGAGAAGTAATGGCTTCCGATCAACCCATTTAAGATTTGATCATCTTGTTTACAACAGTTTATTTTGAAAAGATTGACCAAATAAAAAAAAGCCTTTATCTGTCTATCTATCTATTTCCACGATTTCAGACTAGGCTTGAGAAATGAGTCCGCGCAGGAGAAATCATTTAGGTCTTACCGAAGCGATGTGTGCCGAGATATGATGTCAATTTGTTCTAATTGTTTGGACTAGGTATTATAGTTATTAAAAGTCGACTTAAAAATCAGAATAGTTGTGAAGCAGCAAGAAGGAAATACAAAATTGTTCCAAAACAAAGAAGAAGAGAGAGAGATTGGTATTAAAGAGAGAGAGGCATGAATTCGGTAAGAATTTATATTGCTACTACAGAAGTGAGGTGAACTTCCGAACTACTAGAGTGATAATTAATGCTGTAATACATTCGAGTCCATGGAAATTAGGCATTATGATTCCTTGAAGTTGGAATTTTGGGAAACATTTGTTCGATAACTCTTACCAATTTAATATATAAAAAAAATACACCCTCATTAATTGACATAGCCGCTGGGGCCGAACCAAACATCGTCGCGTATTTTTGGGTCGCTTCCCATTTGGCCTAGAGACGTACAACGTAGGTACCATCTAGTAGTAGGAAAAACCAGTGGAAAAAACATCTTTAAAGCAACCCCAGCACAGCGAGACAGAATGGGCCAACCAGAGCCGAAGCTAGGATTTTTGCGCCCTTGTGCACATGCAATAAATCGCCCCTTATGAAAACATATTTGACCATGAATTGGCCCTTACCGGACGCCCGCCGTTGCCGGCGGTCCCCGGAGACAAATTTTTTTTCCATGTTTTGTTAACATTAGTAGCATGTAAAAGTTATTTTTTACTTGAGAAATTAGATGAAAATGGAGGCCTTGTATTTGGTAGTTTTCAGAAAAATTCGGAGGATGAAAGATTGTAAAAAATAAAAACGATGAAAAAAAGAAAGGGATGAATATAATAAGATTGAACTAAGAAGCATGAAAATTTAATGCGACAAAAGCTTGTTATCACTTACGCTTTTACGGTAAATCTTTTAATTAATTAAAATTATGTTACATTTTTTCAATTTTTTGCGCCCCCATCAGCTCGCGCGCTTGGACGGATGCACGCAGTCGCACACACCAAGCTTCGGCTCTGGGGCCAACCATACCTTCATGCTGCAATGGACTTGCAGCATGCCCAATTTAATAATATTTTAAAAAAAATTATTTTCCCCCGAGGAACATTTCCAGATATATAAGCCGGGCTCCACCAGAAGCCAAAACTGGTATCCTAATTAAGCCGGATTCCATTTTCGAATAGAAGCCCGGGCCACTAATACGATAAATACAGTATTAAAAATCCGACAAATCCACCGTTCATTCTTAGCGCCATCCGCCGTGGATTCCTATGAACTACTCCGCTGCACCTCTCTGTGTACACTTGAGTTGCATTTTGAAATCCAAATCCAGAGTTCCAAACTCACCGAAAACCGACCGAAGTCGGAATAAAACTAAAGAAACTAGAAAAAAACCGAAACCGGGTTAATCCGGGTATCGTGACTGCGTGCGTGCTCGGTCCAGAGTCCATCCGACAGCAGTACACTTTTGAGCATAGAATCTATAGGTTATCCAGAAACTCGTCTGAGAATTACGTCTTTTTTTCACTCGGAGGTTATTGACTGAGCTGAATGAATTCCGCATTTAAAATACTTTAAAAAATGATTCAGTTACCAAAATCAGCTATTGGGATTGCGGCTGGAATCAGTGGACTTCTTTTCCTCGGCTACTGTTTTTATTTTGATCAACGACGACATGCAGATCCAAACTTCAAGAAAAAACTTCGTGAGAGTAAGTCAGAAATTAGAAATTGTCTTATTTTTTTATACGTTTTGTTTAGAACCTGTTGCCGTCAGGGATCACTTTATATTTTTTATTTATGGGTTAGATCAAAATATCGGATGGGCGGGTATTGGCCGTAAGAACAGGAGGATTTTAATTTTAAATTAGTATTTGCAGCATAGTTAGATCGTCTGACCTTATAATACAGGTCCCGGTCGTTCGAGCGAGGTGGATTCAGGCACAGTACAGTTGCCTACTTTTCATTCAGGCGTGAATGTGAAGTGATGGAAACAGTAGATCTCGGTCATGTTAGGCCATTTGCCTTTGGCCAGCCAAGTTAGTAAATAATTTAATTAATTATGAATTGGATCGATTTCAGGTAAAGCAAACATAAAAGTACAGTCAGCAGCTAGTAGTAGCATGTAAAGTAAAGAGTGGATTTTTTTTAGTTCTGCTCGCCTCGCCTCATGCTACACGGTCATTCATTGCATTCATTGGATGCTAAGTAATTAATCACATCTTCCTCTTGTAAAATGCAAAACACATAAAAGAAATAAAAATTCAAGAACTTATTATTTATTTTCGGATATTTTGTATTTATACTCACTAGTACGAAAGTCCTGGTGAGTCCAATAGTTTAGTAATTTAGAAAGGCCGGTAACATTTTCATTTTCCAGGAGTCGATTTAGTTAATGTCGAATGATTATGTATGTATTTTTGAACGTCGTGTAATAGATTGATTCACCGCATTAAATTAAATTTTGTGATCCGTTTTTATTTTCAGAACGTCGTCAAAAGCGCCTGGCTCGTTTGGCCGGCTCCCGTATACCAGATCTTCGCGATCAGGACGCCGTTCAAAAGTTCTTCTTGAGCGAAGTCCAACTTGGAGAAGAATTGCTCAGCCAAGGAGACATTGATGGAGCTGTGGAGCATTTAGGAAGTGCTATCGCCGTTTGTGGACATCCACAACAACTTTTGCAAATTCTTCAACAGACTCTTCCCCCACAAGTTTTTCACATTTTACTTCAACGACTTCCCATTATTGGACAGGTTAGTTATAATTCCGTTCGATTTTGTTTCTGGTATAAAGGTAGAGGGGCTGACCCGCCGACGAAATGTTGGTTACTTTCGAAACGACGGTAGCAAAAATTTTACTTGACCATTTCGAGAGAGAACTACCAGCCATTATTTAAGGACATTGAACAGTATGAATATCCAGCTAATGGTTCGTCATCTTTTAAATAATTTTCAGACTTTTCATTCTCGTCACGTCGCCTCTTTCGGTGCTCCAGTAGCTAGTGTTCAACCAGCTGGAGCTGGAGGTCCCATGGGTGGTGGTGGACTCGGTGTTGGTGTTGGTGGACCGTCCTTTCTTTCCATGGAGGACGAGTTAGAATAAGGCGTAGAAAACACCTTTAAATAGTTACCCCTTGCTATTAAACTTATATCATGACTGTCCGCCAAAGTAAGTAGTGCGAAATACGAATGTGGATTGTGGATTGGATGTATGAAGCGATTGCATATTCATAATAAAAACGGTTTGTAAAAACATTTGGACTTGAACTATTCGTGTTTCGTAAGTGCTAAATCTCGTTATTTCAAGTCCAGCATAGAATAGAAATTGGATGAAAGCATAAGGCTCTATTTTCTCCTGCATTCCAAGGGAGTAGAGAATCCGAATCAACATTCATTGAGTCATTATACTTTGATTTCATTTTTCATTTTTCCTTGAAATAGATTGCATTAAATTTGGAAATGTCTCGTTCCGTCATGCCACCCTGTCAGAATTAGAATGAATTATTTGTCTACCCAACCGGTAGCAAATTGGCAGAGAACTATCGATTTAACTTCCTCCCGAATTATTTAAACATAGCGTGCAAGCCTATAAATGAAGCTAAGCTAGAGATACAGTTCGAACGAATTCATACATAGAACAACTCAAACATGCAGAGTTTATACCATACCCACCCATTAATATTGCCGAATTGAACTTCACATCTACGCCTTCCTAACCATGAGCACCGGGAGACTGGAACTTTTATGGTTTGATCGTTTTAATACACTGTTCTCACTTCTCAATTCAATGGAAGACGGAGCAAACAAAGGTGTGGCTTCCATGATTCGGTGAATATTGTCTGGCCTGATTCACATTCTAATTGTGAATTGTTAGTACTTGCAGAACCCTTCCATTGACACAATAAACAATAAAACATGCATATTGTGCATATAACCAGTGTGCAAAATTCGAGGAACCTTTGAGTTTGATATGATATAAGGCAATTTGTGTTTCCGCTTCCGCCAGCCTGTAGAACCATTAACCATGACCATGACCTTCCTATCACATTTTCAACTTATTCCTTGGAAGTCAAAAACAGGTTATAAAATACTAGGAATCTGTCAAAGAATTGAAATATGTACGCAGTCGATCGGAAAGTGTTAATTATATCAGAAAATGTTATTCTCTTGACAGAAGATTTGGCGCTTTTGTGCAAAGCCAGAGTTCTTTTTCTTTCAGCAAGGTCAAGTCGAACAATATACCTTACGAACGTACAGGTCGATAAATGCACCATGAATGCTTTCTGAATTTTTTTTGCTATTGGTCTCAATCTGCCGTTACAGTTTCGAAATTACTTTTGTTTTTACCTTAATTCTCATCTGGGTATATCCGGCTCTTGAGACTCAAAAAGTTGAATTACTATATACTATAGCGATCATGGACACCTGTTTTCTACCATTCGCATTTTACCCATGGGAAAAAGTGTCTGACGTACTATATCTTGCTATAGTCTGCTTTGGTTTGCAGACCATTACTACTATTTAACGAATGCCAAGTTAGTAAATCCTCGCATTCGAGAGATTCTGATTCTACCGACTAGAGATTCCTCGCACCTGCAGTAGTATATGTGTGGAGTGTGCACTACATGACAAGCATGTCCCAATATAAACAGTTGACCCTGAACTGGGTGGTGCTAACTTCAGCTCAGGTAGAATCTAGGCTGTTGTAGACTTAGAACGTTTCATTTGCATTTTATCACGAGAGAATGGACTAAAATTAACACCTTTCTTAAAGCATGTCGTTCTTGATATGTGGTGCTTTATCACTCGTTTCGCCTGTGCGAATACTATTTACGAGTGTGTCTGGAATGTGAGTCATTCTTCATGTGTGATGTCGATTCCGTCAATCTAACACTAGTACAACCAGCGCCATCTCAGGATTCCCGTCACGCAGTCTCCAAATTCAAATATTCTCAGTTGCGAAGACGAAGGAAATAAGATTTTGACACCGCAGCAGATTCAAGTCTCCGAATTTGTACGGAAAGGAAGACTGAAAAATTGGAGTTTATATTATTAATCAGGTCAAAGGTCGGCAGCCGGAGGAGGAGGTAAGTAGGAGTTCATTATTCCAATTGTTGTGAAGAACGACGATACCGAAATCGTCGGTTTTGTATTTCGGTCATTTGTCATTGTGACTTATGACTTAACGTAATTTTTTTTTTTTTTTTTTTTTTTGAATACTAAACTTTTTATTCAGTCACTGCCTTCCATACAAAGATTGCCCAAGGGACACAGAATACAAATGAATATTATTTTAACAAATTCATGCTATTAAATATAATTCTACTCGTAGTAATGGAAAAAAAACTATTTAGTAATAATTTTTAACGTGGTATTTAGAAAGGAACCCCACATAGTTTTTTGGTAAAAATTTGGTTGATTATAAAAATTAAGGGTATAAGTGGTTTTAAAAAAAAATCTTTGGAAAACTTAGCGACCCAATAATAATTTTTTAGAAAAGTAGAAAGCGATTTCTTCGAATGATTGGATTGGATTGGATTGGATTCTTTATTTACGTATTTTTCCCAAATGCATTCACACATACACTCATGATTGAACAATGAACAGGAGGCATGGAATTCTGTTCAATTTCAATCGGTTAGGTTCCCTCGTCATTTTGACATTTCGACTGACTGTCTGAAAAATTCACAGGCGTACTTATGAATTGCTATCAACTATTCTGGTCCAGAATAATATTTGGTTCATTTTATTATTTTTTGTAATATGTGCACAGGTCTATTGAATCCTTCCTTTCCTTTTTTGGTTTACTGTGTTGGCTGGTTGGATCATCTACTTATCCGTATCCTGCCTGACATTTCTCCACCTTCCTAATAATTTTCCTTGCACGCACCTCCTACTCCTGAGTGTCTATTGCTTTGACTCTTGTTGTTTATTTCGAAAAGTTTGGATTTCAATTGGAGTATACGATAATGAGGATTAAAGGGAACGCGAAGAAGATGGGGAATGCGCCTTCTCCGATTAGGAAGGAAAGAATTCGACAATATACGCCTTACGGGATTGAATATGTTGATGGCGTATTTGATATCAGCTTATTTTTTGGATGGCTCTTTGGAGCCTTTGGACTCGGGTTTCGCTTCAAATTCTGTGCTTGGTGCTCAGCTTTTTGTTCATGTATCGGCTTCGCTACAATTCGAGATGATCAAGAACTTAGAAGGATTTTGAGCCTCTGTGTCCTCTCGATTTTATCTATTTTCCTCGGATATTACGGTGACAATGATCCGATGGATTCAAGTTTCTTCAGCTTCATCCTGTAAAGAGTATAAGTCACTAAAAATCAAGACTTACTCTTTTCTATACAACAAAAATTACTAATAAATTGAAACTTCATTCCATTCTTATTTCACTCCACTCCGAAGACTCCAAACCAAACAAATCATTCGATTATGAATTTAAGAATTTCTGTATTCTAAACTATACTTGGAATAAATGGGTGAAGCGGTTGTGTGCGAATGTCTGATCTGTGTGCAGCTTTTTATTTTTTTACATATATCATTATTATTGTAACTGAAATAATTTAATTACAATTAATTTAATGTTTACGTTTTTACTTACGTCGAACTAAGTTTCATGTTTCAAGTTTGGTTTTATTTAAGTGTCTTTCCAGAACAACAATCTGCTAAAGATAATTAACAAATTAATGCTGCTCTCTCTCCGGTGACACCATATAAAATAATTTCTATTGCATCTAATATGATATTCCCCACACAACTTTAGCGTTGTTGTTATTCGTTTCAGGTTAAACTCTCCAAACCACAACTTTTCAGATGTATTATTAGGTTTTCTATCTTGATATCTTATTTTACGATTACAGAGTAGTCTCAAATGTGACTCTTAACGTAACTCCAAATTAGTTTCTTAACATATTGCGTTATTCTAAAAACCTAGTAATCATGGACGAAGAGGTTCAAAACAACGCCATCGTTGAGGAGAATCCAGAAAGATGGAATCATATTCGGAAATTGTTGGAACGATCAAGTCCATTTTGTCATCCAGACTTTGAACCCAGCACGGAGAATCTATCGGTACTTATTCCAAGCTGCCGAATTTTAGTGGTTGGCGCTGGTGGACTTGGTTGTGAGTTGCTGAAAAATTTGGCACTACTTGGCTTTCGACAAATTCACGTCATTGACATGGACACAATTGATCTCTCCAACTTGAATCGGCAGTTTTTGTTTCGAGTTTCCGATGTTGGTAAATCAAAGGCCGAAGTTGCTGCAACTTTTATAAATAAAAGAGTTCAAGGGGCTCAAGTTGTGGCGTAAGAATCCGTTCTTAAATTATGGTTACTATTGTATATTTTCATTCTACTTCTTTAATTGTTATTTTGGTCACACTCCAGACATCACTGTCCAATCCAAGATAAAGATGAATCTTTTTACGAGAGCTTTCACATCATTGTCTGTGGACTGGACTCTATTGTGGCTCGTCGTTGGCTTAATGGGATGGTCATGTCATTGTTGAGTTACGATAATGATGGGAATGTTGACCCAGGGAAAATAATCCCAATCGTTGATGGTGGAACTGAAGGGTTCAAAGGGAATGCTCGTGTTATTATACCGACTCAAACTGCATGCATTGAATGCACGTTGGACTTGTATCCTCCTCAGGTCAGTGAACATATTAAGAGTAGTTCCGGCTCGTGTATTTAAATTACCATTAATTTATATAATTCCAGATTAATTACCCGTTGTGCACAATTGCAAACATGCCCAGATTACCTGAACACTGTATTGAATACGTCCGAATTATCCTTTGGCCGAAGGAAAATCCATTTGATGTTTCTATAGATGGTGATGACCCAACCCATGTCAACTGGATTTATGATAAAGCTGTAGACAGAGCTAATGAATACAGTAAGTACCATGTTGAAATTTGATACCAAACTGTATTAACTTAAAAATTATTTGTTGTCAATCCAGAGATTACCGGCGTGACGTACAGATTGACTCAGGGCGTGATTAAGCACATTATTCCTGCTGTGGCTTCGACCAATGCCATTATAGCAGCGGCTTGCTCCACTGAGGTCTTCAAACTTGCCACTAATTGTTGCCGGACCCTCAATAATTACATGGTATTCAGTGACATTGATGGAATTTACAGCTACACATACCCGGCGGATCGGAAGGTACGTAATCGTAGCACAAAGAATTTTAATCTCCATTCTTGGAACTTCTATTTGCAATTTGTAATTTGTTCGTCGTTCTTTATTGTCCTGTGTAGGATGACTGTCTAGCGTGTAGTCAAGTTACACGGACATTGAAATTTAAACCCGATGTTATTCTTGAGGAAGTCATTACATTCTTCTTGGAGAGCCCCGAGTATCAAATGAAATCTCCCGGATTGACAACAATTATTGACGGCAAAACAAAGACTCTGTATATGCAGGTCATTCAACAAACAGAGATGAACAAGAAATCTAAGATGCAAGGTGAGTATTCAGAGCGGAACTAATACTGAAAACCCATTTCCACTTTGTAACGAGAAATATTTTGTATTTCACCAGGCTATGAATAAATAAGTTTAGTATATAACTGAGGTAATATTTTGTATCCGCAGATTTGGGAGTTATCAGCGGCACTCAGATAAATGTGGCAGACGTTACGACACCGTTAACATTGAATTTCACAATCGACTACTCAATCGAAGATAATCTCTAATTCGTACATTCACACTTACCATATTGCACGATTACTTATAACGGTTATTCCGACTTTGTCAAAATTTTCAAAGTAAATTACTGATATTATTTATACTCTGGGGATCTGAATGAATCCCATGGAAGGAAATAAAACTGAAAAGTGAAAGTATTTTGTTCCTGGTTCTGGTTCATGTTCACCGACACTGTTTATTTGGTAGAAATACCGATGCGATGGCTTGTAAGGTGTAGTGAGGGCTTCATTTTCCAAACATTCCTCAAAATGCCATAGGAATTGAAGAATCTGGATTCAGAGGGTGTTTCAACCAGTTCTGTAGCGTGATTCTTGTGTAGACGTATGTATTAAATTTTGTTGTCTTGCAAATGTTTGAATCACCCTGTCAAACGTTGTTGACATCGTTGTCCAGTCAATACATTAATTTGGCATAATTTGCATTACAGTTTGAAATTGAAATTAAATGAACTAAAAATATTCTGGTGAAAGTGGTTCTTAATTCATGGACACAAGTACAAGGCAAACAACTCGCATTTTCGTTAAAACTTGTCAGCTAGCCACGTTAAAATAAGGCTAGTTTATTTGTTTCAGGGTATCCCTCGGTTTGACTTTTCGTTATGACATTGTGCATAAGACAATGTCTCTTGTCACCCCGTGACTTTACCACCGTTGTTCTGTTTAAAGTCTGTCTGTTTGTGATTTCTAGCAATGTTTGTGCGCCCCACA
>JAQGCA010003333.1:0-11992 GCA_034698945.1 Protaphorura quadriocellata | reverse complement strand
AGTTCACTGTGTTCCTGTTCTTTTCCTGCTCTTTGAAAAATAAGCAAATTAGCTGAGCTAAATTAATGGTCATCAATGTCGAGTGCTCTTTTTTTCCTGCTCAGCGATGTTGTGTACAATCTACTGCAGAATTGCAAAATTCCATATTGCCATAAAAGTTGTACCCCCTCCTGCAGTCGAACATGGGTGGTGAGAGAAAATTGGAGATACACAACTTATAAAGATTTAAATTGAATTGCTAGAAATTATTCGGTTAACGGTGGTACTGACGATTGAAATGACAATGAAAAAAATGACAAACACACACACCGAAAATGAGTAAATTAAAATTATTCACAACTATTACAAAAAATGCCACAGCATGTTTTTATGAGGCAGTTATTGTTATAGTCACGCTGAAGAAGACCCGTTGTGGAAATGTGGTCGTTTGCTGCTCATTGTATTCCGTGTCGAAACGACACTCGTTACTTTTATTAAATTCCGTGTGAACTCCAGATCTAATTTGAACTTGACTTTCTGCAGTTCCGCAAGATTAGATTCTCTTTGAATGTACTTTATGGAGTCAAATTGAGTATGGTTTTGAATTGCATGCATGACAGCTCAGCCGCGCGGTTATGACTTTGACCTGAAGAAAGATGTGAATCCATTAAAGTAAATAAGTGTACACCTGTAAAACTGTCAGGTCGCGTGTAATTGTAGAGTCATAAAGCCAAAATATTAACCCTGTTCTTGCAATCAGAGTGAGCAGTTGTAGAGTGTTAAACCACAACTTTGATCTGCATTGTGTTTAAAATTCTCGTGAGACAGAATAATGTAATGCGATGCGTTTGTGCAAAATGCCACGTGCTACTAAATTTTTGCAGGTCAGGGAAAATAGTATGAAGATAGTGCGCATAACTAGCTTTATGAAACATTAAAGGCATTGTTACCCGAGAATGAAATTCTACTCATGTTTCTTATGACTTCTTCTCATTCACGGAATATAAATACATAGAACGAGTACACGCATAAACATTTTATGAATTTGGTCGCCTCAGAAGTTAGAACGGGAGACAAGAATCAGCTTCCGTCGATCCTGAGAATTTGGAGTCCACAATGGATCAACCGGAAATGCGATCTTCAGCTTAATTTTACTAATTATTACATATTCTGGAAAACAGTGATAGAGTTTGAATTTGAAATATACTTAAAAGTTCAAGTAGCCCTTGACTCATCTTGACAAGTCTGATAGTGCATTTCATTTATATTGAATAAATGGTGGTACAGGTTGCTTTTACTGTCTCGCCATGTTGAGGAAAGGGTGCAACTTCTACAGGCAAAACCATATTCAAATCCCAGTTCTGTTTAATACTTAGGACAGGGCAAATGCCAATTATAATGAGGTTTCTATTTCAATATGTTCCGAATAACTTCCTTCGCCAAAAATATTGTTACGCCTTCACGACTACAATTTGAATTTGAATTAAGTTCATTGTGTCCAATATTTGTTATCCAAAGTTAGTTAATTTTGTTTATTTTGAAATATTCCACAGTCCTACAAGACAGCTGGAGGGAAGAATTCCCCGATGGTTCAAATGACCAAAATCGTGGCATTGACTGCAATCGTAATTGCAGCGATGTTGTCCTTCTCAATTGTATTCTCCGCTTGGCTAAGCTCGAACAATTCCGCTGCCCTCTGTCAATACCAGCAACCTTCAGTAAGTTCAATGTCCCTGCATTTATTTCTCAACACAAATTTCCCAAAATGTGTCCTTCAAAAGGGTTCATTATAATGAAGGTTCATTCCACATGTGTCTGCCCGGTTTAAACTTCATTAACTACAAAAACTTGAAGGTTATTGTGTTCATGTTTATCAATCCTTCCAAATTATTCCCACATTTACTTCAATAATATGTTCTCTCAAGTACAAGATCACTTTCAAGTAAAAACCAAATCGACAAATTTTTTTCTGAACCCAAAGAATCATGAATTTGTCCTCCGATAAAATTGTAATTGATCCCTACACGCATTCCAACCAAAGTGATTTGACGAAATACTCATATTTGTAACTGGGACACACTTTATAATATTAATCCCAAATGTTTAGCCAGATATGGCCACTAAATGAAGAATGGTTCCCTTGTCTGGTAATTCAATTCTCTAATAACTCTGGAATTCATACGAAGTCATTCTTCCGATTAATTTGTATAATCTCCTTTGAGATTTTTTATTCCTTTTCCTTTCATGTACTCCTCGAGGATTAGTTTGTATAAATAGTGGACTTAACGTGGACTCATGTTGTTTGTTGTTCTTGGAAATAGATTGAGACTGTTCTCGAGCCACAGTTGCTTCGGAGTGCTCTGATGGGTTCGACTGACCTCGATTCCTCTGAAACGAACAACATTGACGGGAGTAAAAACAACAAGAAAGACACCAGTTCATCGGATGAGGATCGTGAGAGCGGAGATGACACCGTAACTATGCTCAAACTCCCTCTCGAACTCAATCTTCAAGAAGTACGTTCTAAATCTATATTATCACAAACTATGTGTATTTAATCATGACTTACATCAAGGACACCCTCACAGTGTCCCAATACCCGGACCTCAAATTATTAAAACTCGTCTCTTAAAATCACTTTCATTGGTAACTTTAGTTCCTAACAAAACATACCAGTTCACTCCTGGCTCGACGGAAATTGAACCAGGATGAAAAATGAACTTATTTGGATCCGTATTTTCGAAATGAAATGACGTTCGGTTTACAGATAAGGACTTAGAAATGACACCGAAAAAAAGTTTAAGTATTAATTAACTAATTTATCAAATTCTCGAACGAAACGAAAACGATACAACTATAATTTCAGAGATGTTAGTGATAAAGTTGTAATAAATTGTAGAATGCAAAATTAAATGAAGGAATTCTAGTCGATAATTTTTGCACTTTAAATTCCAAGTTCTAAGAAATAAAAATGTGAGTAGAATTTGGTGTGATGAGAGAGTAAGAGATACGGAGTGTTACGCGCTATGACCTGCTCTACATTTTCCCCTCAGTTTAGTACACAGCATTAAGACATGACTTGAAAGTTTTATTTAATCCACAGAACAGAACTAGAGAAGAAAAAGTGTATTTAGTGTAATGACAATAATGTCTTTGAGACTGACAGACATGGAGGATTCTCAGTTGAAGAAATCATGTTCAGTGTTTCGCAGTACACTGCAGATTCACCTCAGATAAAATTCAACTCGTGGCTTAGTTTTTCATGCAATCACCAGCATAGAAATAATTTAGGGATGGTTTTAAAGATAACAATTTTCAAAGAGACCATACAGAATTAGAGTCTCTGAACATTTCATATTCGCACAGAACCTGACGACGCGACTCCAATTCCCACCTTCAGCTTCATAGAGTTCAAAATTTTTCAAATTATAATCGTTGTGGTTATCTATCTGTGGTTTGTGCTCAACCAGCTGGACGGCTAGTGCAGTCCATCACTTGTAATTTCATTTAATTCTTTCGTCCAAGTCATCCTTATGGACTCAGATTTCACCTTTAAAGAGAAGAAAGGGTTCATGAGGAGTAGTTATTTAAAAATAAAAATAACATTGTAAAAATAACTGTAAAGTACAAGACAGGCTTCACTTACTTCACTCTTGTTCATTTAAAACTTTTAACAGTTATGAGTGAGTGGGAAATCACCTATCCAAAGGCAAAAATACAGGTAGATCGACAGACGGACCTATTTGAGGTTTTACTTTCACAAAAACTAAAGTTAAGGATTTTTACATTTATTCATATGCAACTACACACGACTTCACTCTTCCTCATTTCAAATACATTTACCCCTTCGTTTCTTCATTTGTGCAATTTAAATCTCACATTTTTCTTAACACATTTTCATCTAATCCATGCATATAGTCTTCACTGCAATCCTATGTCCATTGTATTCCTCGTGTCGATGTCCCATTGTAATTGTAATTTTCAAGTTACACAATTTCAGTTAAGCAGTACCATACTGTACAGTTTTTTAGCAAGAAGTTTCTGTACACGTGCATCTGATGACAATAGGAATCGGCTATATTGTTTTCCCATGACTTAGCCCATATATGGATTCGCGTTGTGCAGTTTTCATGCATTGCAATTGCAAAATTTATTCAGGAGCCCACACAGGATTAATTACTTAGATAATATACGTGTCACTACTTTTCTATTGGGGATTCGGACTCACTGACTAGGTACCTCTTCCAAAAGTAAAATTAAGATCAGCTAAAAACGCCCAGGGTATGTATGTGTCTTTGTACTGAAGACTTCGTCGGAAAAGTTTGGAACATTTCAAATTATTCCATAGCGCAATGAACCATATTAACGAGAAATTTCTCATATTTGTGTTCTGGACACTTGGTGTAACATCTCGGATTAATGTCGAACGCAATTAACATGTATATTTTAGAGAATTTTATTAAGTATTCAGCCAACTATCATACGTACCGGTAGACGCAACGCGAGTCACGGCGTTATCTACTCTGTACTGCGGACTTTGAATCTCAAAATGTATTTGCGCGGCACAGTTTCATTACATGCGTAATCCATTATATTTCGAAACCGATGTCAAATTCTATACAAAACGTTTATCTCATATTTTGCTGAAAATCATAACATGTGCTATCGAAGAAACGGGAAGATAGGTATTGAGGCCTAAATCTATCACACTTTTCGAAAAATATTAATTATTGTTAAATTACTTTATTTCTAGCATATGTTTGAGAGAAACCATCGGTCTCACATGAACTGTGTAATTGAGAAGAAGAAGGCTGAGGAGATTGTGGACGAACAATCCAAACCCCTCCCACCACTCTTAGGCCTGAATATGAGCACTGATCCCAGATACTTGCATTTCACTGGAGAAAAAATGGCGATTTCTTGTGATTCTGGGAATGATCACCGCCAAGCTCCAAATGCACCCCCTCCACCACACCCCCTCCTCATGGATTTGCTCCGCGAGCACTCCAATCAACACCCCCACAACATGAACCCCTTCCATCCAATGGCTGGTGGATCATCAAATGTTCCAGTCCAAATCATTGGCCCTATTCCGCTCCCATCTCATCACTCAGACGTTTTCCACCCTGGAATGAGTGGCCCAAGTGGACCTCAAATGATCCCCATCATTGTGCCTCACCCAAATAGTCTTCCTTTGTCTGTCGAAGAAACTGGCTCCATATTTTTCTCACATCCACCCCCATCTCATCAATCTCAACCCCAACATTTCCAATTACCTGGCCCATTTCATCCAAATAATAACCAACAATCCAATAACTTCCCCCATCCAGGGCAATTCCAAGTTCCTTTGAATCAACAGTCTAGTGAAATTCGTGAACGAGCTTTACCACATGGTATTCCTATCATGCCACGTCATCATATACAACATGGTAAAATAATGATTTCATATGACCAGGCAATTAGCAATAACTGCTGATATTGAGCTACGATAGATGCCAATGACCTTTTCGAGGTTATAGTAACACTTTATCATAGCGTATCAAAATGGAGCAAAATAAAGTACTCTATCTCGAGAGTACATCCATTTTATCAGTAATACGCAATATATTGGTGGCCGGTTGTGCGAGATTGCACTTACAACTGCATACTACCAGGAAAAATTCACTAATTAATTGCCTATTTAATTTTGCAGTGATTCGTCCAAGATCGGTTGAGAAACCGGCCACGGAGAAGCGCACCAAGCGTTGTGCCTGCGACTGCGCCTGTAAAAACCATTCTGCTTGAAGGATGCATCTGAACAACAGGACACGCGGGACCTTGATCATATTGCCGAGGATAAAAATCAGCGAGAAAATATAAAAACGATATTAAGAAAAAGATCAAAATAAATAAATGGATTTAATGCCTAATTATTGAATTTATAAGCTTCAGTAGGTGTAATACAAATAATCTTGAGAGAATTGCAGAAATGATTTGAGATAATTTTTAAAATAGTAAGGAAGGAATAAGAATGGAAAGCATAATACAATAAGTTCATAATATTTTTCAGCATTGAATGAATAAGATGGAAGAAAGAAAACGTCGCACCAATTGTTACATTGTCACACCATTGCATTGTTAACTTACCTTCCTTCCACAATTTTATTATGTGTATATAAAATAACTTAAAAAATACTCTTTTGAATTATCTTTTTATTATGAACGTGCGTATACAAATTGAGAGCGGATTGATTGTTTAGCTAATATTATATGTCCTGATTAAGTATTACGATTTCTCCAATATTATTATCTGTACATAATCTGTACTTTCGATTACAAGAATTGAAATGTGATTGCAAAAACTAATCTTAAGATCATAAAAGTGATGATTTTTCTGCCGCTACTACTTTTCAGTAAGAATTTAACAAACTATTTGAAGTTAGTAAAGTTTTCTGTTTGTAAGTAAAATAGTAACTCCTTATGTTAATTTGTACATTAAAATTTGTAATGATAATTATACATATTTTTTTAAATGTGATTTACACAAATAAAAGTTTCGTTAGTGTGTTTCATCGTTTGAGCTGATCAAATATTTTATTTCAAACTTACGCCAATGCAAAAACCAATGACATCAGTTTTGGTAAGTACTACGTAGATTAGCCATTGGTTAGCGTGATATTTAAATACGTTGAACACCTGAGTGTACTACAGATTATTCTAGTACAGGCACATTGCAATTAATTATATAATTACTTATCAGCAAGGTCGATTTTTTGAGTAACAACCTTGGTTACTGTTGAGCTACAAATGTACGACCGAAAGTGTCGATGAACTGATCATTAGAGCTGCGAGTATTACAAATACGATGAACTGTTTAGGATGACGCAAATCCTGACAATAAATTAGTCGTCACTCTTCATGAACACAGTAAAGTTAAGTTCCGACTCATAACATCACAACAGAAAATGATTTATAAGTGGAGTCAATTACCTTCACCGTGAGAACCTTGAAAAGTAGACGAACTTTGGAACAGTACTTTAGTCCCTTGCGAAATTTTTACGGCGGCCGTGAACTTCACACTATCAAAATGCATTTGAACTTCTAATTCCCTCAACGAAACTGCAACAGCTGCAAATACTATATTATTATTTTCTTTGAGTTTCACTAGGTCAAGTTCCTAGGGCCAAATCCTCTAATTGAAATGTATTCGCGTGTATCTGTTTATCGAGTGATTACCGACTCATTTCTTTGCCCCCTTAGGACTCAAATTCATCATATTTCACCCTTAATTGGGGAAAATTCGTTGTAATTCAAAATAGTCAATATGGAAAATCTGTACATCTTCTGTGTTTCAATTTTAGGTGTCAACGCGTGCACGCTGGATTCTGCTGTAACACCCTTGCATCTATGATGTAGGTCAGATCCTCCGATCTCGATATATGTACAGAATCAACTGTGACGTGGATCGCTCAGTGGATCAAAACCAACATATTTGAAATACTGATATTCTATTTCAATAACTGCCTAAGAAATATACCAATGTATATGAGCATTTTAAATAGCGAAATCGTATTTTTGGCTGATGACATATAGTCTTGCGTTTTCCAAGAAATGCGGGTATCATGAACGGTGATGTTCTTCTACCACCGTTACGTCTAACAGATATGACTAATAAAATTAAAATATATGTATCTGTGAGAAGGTGACTGCACAAAAGTCACAGGGTTAATATCATAATCTTTCGACATTTCGGCTTGGTTTCCTCATAACCGAAATATCCTAGCTGGCTAGTGAATTTAATTTCTTCCGGTTTAAATGTAACCAATTCTTAGTCTTAAAATCGAATAACTATTATAACTACCATTTATTAAAATGCATTAGACAGTTGAGTTCATGAACCTCGGAATAAAAATTTTAAGTAGGTACAAAATAAATCTGCGGCCTTGAGAATTTATATCTTGATTGCCGGTAGCATGGAGTGGACATTGAATGCACTCAACTAGTTGGCGAATAATTATTACGATTTACCACGGCAGGAGTTTATAATAACACAACATATTACGGACAGCTCTGAAGTCGTTGACATTATTAACTGCAGGTGAACTAAATAATAACGGGGTTACATGTTTTGCATTTCACACCGATCAATTAATCAGCTGCTGAAATTATCTGAGAATCTTAGGATGATTTAATGGGGGTATAAAAGGCAGGAGAGTTGGAGTGAAATCGGTACTCAATCAATTGTATTCATTCAAAGGAGAGTGACCAGATTGACCTTATAGAATTTTGTAAACACTTCTTACAAATGGACAATAAAATTGTTCTGGTATTGGCGGCCATGGTCTGCTACACAAGAGCTGGGGTCATACCAAAGCTACCGGATTATATTAATAATGTTGCAGATTTTACTAACAACCTCAACACAGACGACAGATTTCATCTGGCTGAAAGTATTATTCCGGATTATTTTAAGTCTGCTATGTCAAATTCCAGCGAGCAATTCGGATTATTGGGCGACGAACGTTTTGGAAACATGACCCTGGACTGCCAAAACCACATGAGCGAATGGCTGATCCAACTTGCTAACCATTCAACGATTACTCTATGGGCACTGCAAAGTAAGTTTGTTCGGTGTTACAATTAATTATTTACAAATTACCGCATTTTTCGTCAATCCGTAAAACTGATTACTGAAATAAATCAAGTTTGTCTTCTAATTAAATTTTCAGTGGTAGACGCATGGGGTAAATTCCCGGAAGGAATCTTAAGTGGTCACACAACAGTGTTAGGAGATTTTGATGAATGTCTCTCAATTCGGGCGAACGTTAGTTCAGGAGCACCGTCAAATTTTAAGGGGAAATATTGCAATGCGTACATTTCATTTAAGGGAATCCCACTTCCGCTCCAATTAGGAACTTGTTATCCATCCACTTGCTCAACGGACGACGTAGCCATTTTTCTCCGGAGTTTCTTCGAATACATTCAACTTCCGATACCCGTAGAATCAGTTCCAACTCCAACTTGCTACACTGATGACAAACCGGAGTTCACTCGTGGAGATATTGCCATGATGCAAGTAACCTATATTATTTATTAAGAGCATGCCACTAACGTATACGTGAGTGTGTCACCAAACAGGGACGACATGCTTAAAATAAACAATAATTTGTCTTTACAGAACCGGCCTCGGGTTATTGTTGGCGCTGTGCTTTTTAGGAACTATTGTTGATTTGGTGTACCGTCGAACTGAGACTGATTCCAATGACTTAAAAAAAGCAGGCAAGCTAGTAGAGTATTATAAGGTTTTACTAAACTCGGAAACTTACTTCACAGATATAACTTTTGCATTTTAATTGGCAGGTTTCTTACGTCAGTGTATCGTAGCATTCTCCTTGTACACCAATACAATGAAATGGGTCGGCACAAAATCATCGGGGGAAAATTTAGGAAGTCTTCATGGGATTCGATTTTTTAGTACTTCATGGGTTGTCCTCTGTCATACTTGGAGTTTGATACCTTCTCAGCCGACATGGAATTTGGTGGAAATTGCGAATGTAAGTGTAGAATTAGAAAAAAAGTCCAAACGCTTGTCAATTTATTTTTTCATAATATATAAGATTGTCTATAGATTTACAAGGAGAGTTGGTTGATATTTGTTATTATAAATGGCACTGTGGCTGTAGACACATTTTTCACTATCAGTGGTCTGCTGGTGGCATACGGAATCCTTAAAACTCTAGACAAAACGAAGGGAAGACTCAATATTCCTCTGCTTTACTTACATCGTTATCTCAGGTGATTCAAAATAAACTCCTGTATTTACTTACTAAACAAGACATTAATGCTGAGGATTTGTCAGCATTTTAGAAAACGAAAAATCGGTTAACTTCATTTTGTCATCTCTGTAGGTTGACCCCGCTGTACGCATCTGGTTGGCATAATGGCTACCTGGTTTGCATATTTAAGGACGGGACCACAGTGGGCTTACGTAGATGAATTAGCCAGTTATTGTGCTAAAAATTGGTGGCAAAATCTCCTTTACATTAACAACTTATGGGTTTACGAAAAAGGGGATCAAATGGTGGGTCCATCTTTAAAATTTAATAGTTTATTGTAGCCTCGGTCATTTCATTTTGCTTGAAAGATTAATCTATCTGTGAGTTAAATGAAAAAACATTTTTGGAAACATTTTCTTAAAAAACAGTGTTACGGTGAAACTTGGTACTTGGCGAACGACATGCAATTCTTCATCATTTCACCGCTTTTGATTTATCCAATCTGGAAGTGGAAACGTATTGGGTTGGTAATTCTGAGTCTGGCGACAATTGCTTCGGCTTTAGTTCCGATGATTATCACAAACAAGTACAATTTAATCCCAACACCTCTACCATTCGCCGAGTAAGAAATTAAAATTATAAGTGTTACATGTATGGCCAAAGATTAGTTCGGTTCACTAAATGGTTCTACCATATTACAAATTTAGTACGCACGCATCGAATGAATACATGATTCGTAATTATACAAAACCTTGGAATCGTATTGGACCTTATTTGGCTGGAATTTGGGCCGGATACTTCCTTTATTGCAACTTAAAAAACCAGATGAAATTATCAAAACTAATCGTTATGGTCGGATGGTGCTTATCAACTGTAATCGCGCTGACAATCATTTTTGGAATTGAATCTTATTTTGAACCCGGAGTAACCACTTCAAGAACAGGTGTCATGTTCTACGCCGGATTCCAAAGACTTGGATGGGGCGTCGTAATTTCTTGGATTGTTTGTGCTTGTTCTTTGGGCTATGGAGGGTGGATCAATCAGTTCTTAAGTTGGAAAGTATTCATGCCCCTTGGACGTCTTTCCTTTTGTGTTTATTTAATTTCATACCAGCTCCAAATACTTTTTCACAGGAGTGTTCGTCAAGCCGTGTCCTATGACCCATACACCACGGTAAATTTCTTAAATCATTTCTATAAATGAATTCATTTGAATTGTTTTTCAACTTTTCATTTTTAGACAAACTTATTCTTTTCTGACTTGGTCATGTCTTATCTCGTCTCGTTCGTTTGCTGCATTACAATGGAATCGCCATTCATTGCGCTAGAGAAACTCATCTTTGAAGGAGGTAAATTGACAACGCGGTATGTTCGATAATATAAGAAACAAGGACAAAAATATCAATATTTGTGTAGGTATGGCCAAATCAAGAACCACGAAACCCATTGGTAACAATAACAATGCAAAACCGGAAGAAGAGTAAGCTCAAAATGTTTATGTCAGAATTTCAGAACAGGAGTTAGAAAAAGATCCGATATGGAATCCTAGAATCAGATTGGATGAACTAGTGTCTTAATTTTTTGTTGTGATTTCTAAATAAGGAACCGAATGTGATTAATAATTAATATCCTTAATGAAATACTTGCATAAAATAATTTACGAATAACATCACCAATGACATTAAAAATAAAATAAAATAGATGTGTTTGAACTGAAGAAATTTTTTTTTCATTATTATAGCGTACACGGATGATTTATATTTCTTGGAGTGCAGTTGTACCGATACTTAATCTTAGTAAATTAGTAATTGTCGTGTTGCGTGAAGAATTGAAGAACTCGAAAAGCTCAATCGGACTAATTAATTAAATTTAGGACTCGAACATTAATCGGAGAAGCAATTTTAATAATGATTTGCTCAGTTCTTCCTTGACGAGGAGCTATTTCGATATTCAAAATTTTCAACACGAAAGATTATTTCTACGGCATATGGAAATGGAGTACTAAAATGTGAAAATTAATCCTGCTAATAAGGATGTTGAGAAATGTCCATTCGAAAAGATATCTATTCAGTGAAAATACCTCCCAGACAACCTGGCTGAAATGAACATCTCATGTTTCATGAACCGCCTACGCCATGCTAACTCAAATCGCGACCACTTTTACAAACGACGAATTTTATTCGGCTATAACGTTTTGTACTTTCCACCAAGTACTCATTCACGAAGCCGAGAAATTTCGGAATTATTAATATATTCGGT
>JAQGCA010003332.1:0-11993 GCA_034698945.1 Protaphorura quadriocellata | reverse complement strand
GTTCCAGTTCTAGTTCCAGGAACTGGAACTAGAACTAGAACTGGAACTGAATGAGAACTAGAACTGATACAACACTACTCTGGATAGATTAATATTTTTTGTGAGGTTCTGAGTAGTTTCCTCAGCATCTACCCTGACTGACATAATATTTCCCAACAGAATTCCGTTATTAATTATTTTAGACTATTTCTATACATGTTATGTTGAGTAGTGTTGCATGGGTACGGCATTTGAATTTAGTTGTTCGGGATAAGTATTCAGGATTTTTGACTTTTGTCCCACATTTGTATTGACCACAAATTGCACTTTATGGGAAACACATGAACTGAGCTGCATGCAATGAACTTTCGTTTCAAGCACTTTATGGGAAAGAGTCTGTTTCACGACAGCTTTTCTATAATAGAAGCATGCGTCTTCGGTCTTAGTCATAACTTTTACGTCATGAAGGATTTCAATGATAATTAGCTGCCAGGCCATCCACAAGAACGCCCATTATGTAGAATTCACTTTTATGGAATTCTCGATACCAGACTTTCACGAGTGTTAGATACTTGATTGGATTGGATTGGATTGGATGTAATTTTATTTAAGTCATCAATAATCATATCTCACACAACGGTAATCATCAAAAATGAAACATTGAATTATCAGTAAAACTGATAACTAGATGTCAAGCCTTTTGTACACTGTCTAGTGAAGGTTAAGAATTTGGTATGGATTTATTTTATTTTGTTACATATCAGTTAATAGAGCAAGCAGAATTTAATATCCTTTGTGCGAAATAACGTTAACCATTATATTAAAGTAGCTTACAAATATTTTATTTATTCTATTATTATGTTCGTGTCTCCATATAATTTAGAACTATATTGTAGAAGCGTTCCATAATTCTGAAGTAAATCAAGCCTAACTGGCATTTTTGGTGATCTACTTAACTGCAATATCTGATTGCCTATGTAAGAAGATATGAGTAAGTATGAATTATTCATCAGAATTTTGGGTGCGCGAAACATCAATTTTGGACTCCAAATTGCACGTAAGCTAAGCTAAATGTCTTAACTACGAGTAAAGAGTTTCCATGCCTGGAACAGTAAATATTTGCAGTTTACAGGATCTGCTTGTGCTGGACCTTCTAAAACGTGTTGTTTGCAGAATTTGATAGAAGTCTCAAATAATATTAAAATACTTAATTTAAGTACCTGTTTATAAGACGTTTCTCCAGTATGCATCTATGTCGCCGTATTATTTCGAGGAATGCTATTCAACATGGTATGTTGAGTAGCGTAGCATGCAACCGGCACTTGAATTGAATTTCGCCGTTTCAAATAAATATTTTGTATCGTGATTAAATTGCAATAACGTCCACTTACTAAGAACCCTACACCGCTAGCTAGCATTCGAGATAGATTGCAATTAGACACGAAGCATATTAAAATTTATTTTAAATGGCTTTTATGATATTGCTAAATGGGTTTGAATGTTAGGATCCACCTAATTCACAAACTCTAAAATTGCAAAGCCGTACAACACTACAATTACATTTACTCAAGAGTTAATAACATGTCAACCGTGTTGTCAATAATTGCTGCATAGACAATTATCGTCGACTCCCTGTCCAAACAGCGCATTCGACCAATGCCAATTCTGATCTCCTTGAGCGCATTCCACTCACGTGTGGCAAGTTTATCGTTGCCAACAAGCAATGCCTTCTTCGCGGCTAACACCTCTACTGCGGTGGCAGTAATTTTGCCTCCGATGCCAAATAAAATTGCGACGAATCCACAACACATGACATCAATGATGATCAAAGCTCCGCGGATTTGAATATCCAGTTCTGCGCGAATGATGAGGTAATTTAGGAATACAATGAGAATGATGATCAGAGATATGTGTCCAGGCATGAGGACAGCTTGCGCGAAATCGTTGATTTGCACGACAATGACTTGTGCTGATTTGTAGTGGACTAGCCACTTCCTGTGGTTGTGGAAGTATGACCCTTCGTCTGTGGCCCTAAAAATGAATTGTTTATAATAATTCTGATTTTTGCTGTAGAATTATTTAGAGAAGTAGTGGCACAACCTTTTACTCTCCTCCTATTGTTTTTACACTTAGTAATTGCATTAAAAAACCCAATATGAATAACCTGAAAGGATCACTAGGTCTTTCGGCAGTTATCTGTAGTGCGTGCAATTTAGAGTCGAAATTCACTTCTGGTTCAGGTTGTGCAAAGAGGGTTATGATTCATGACGTATTTTTGTTATATACATGCTGGAGTTCTATAGAGTAATTCACTAACTTGAGCGCCGTCACCATTTCCACGATAGTAAGGATTGCCGGGACAGCAAATGCGATGTACAAAAAAGTAGACACGAATTCCTCTGTCATTGTAAAAAACTGAGTTGCGGAGAACATGGTCATTCTCGGGATTGACACGTGATTCCTGCGCACACCCACCCGGGATGAGTTTGAAGAAACGATTTTGCATACATTTAGAAACCGGGTGTCATAGTGGAAATGGCAATGCGATATGTACATCAACATGACTCCAAAGCTCCCAGACATAGCACAACATAAGTATGCTTTCAGAAGTCTACCGTACAGTTTTCTGTTCCTCGGTCCACAGGCTGTTCCAAAATGTTCTGAACATACCAACAAAAATCAAGGCGACATTTAAAAGGTTGCATAAACAATTGCATTTAGATCATTTCCAATTTTTTAAAGATATAAAGCCATAGTAACCACATTTTATAATTTGATATGGCATTGTAAAAGTTACCCTCAAAATGTGTATAAAATTGGTTCATTGTGTTGATGAGTGGGGCAATATCGCGGCCCTTCCATACTGTGTGCAAATGAAGAAATCCAGTGAACAAGTTTCCAGCAATGTTCATACTATGGACTGCATCGAATGACGTCGACATATTTAGCCGGCCTTCAAGATAATCACTAACAAAAGAGAAATTGATTGCCACTCTGTGCAAAAACATAATGCATTGCATCGTTGCGAATCCCGCAAGTTTCCACTTGGATGTCACCTTGTGAACTGTCCATGTCGTTTTATCCATGTAGACCGGAATCATTCCTAGGTAGTAACCGAAGTTGATGAGTAACCATTGACCTTCTTTTATTTCCTGTATTGCTACGCCAACGCCGTTCGTCGTATTATCATCGTCTGCCATAATGTCAGAGGTGTCCTCAGCTGAAAAGATTTTCTGGTTTCTTAATTGTTTAGTCATGATGATTATTATACATTTTTTCTTACCATTAGAATGTGTGTCTGGTTCCATAATCATTCCAAAATAAACGTGCCGTCTCGGTCCTAACCGAAGACCTAACTAACTAACTTTTAACTAAGTCCTTACCGGAAGTTAAACGACTGACTGAACGTAATACCACATTTCTTTTCTACATCGTATTGAAAACTGTCACTCAATTTTATTTGCGAAGGAATAATAAATTAATAATTTGATACATTGCGTGTCAATAATTCTCGTGATAACAAACAGTTAGAAATACTATGAAATACTATATGGCGATTGTGTTATCACATTTCATTACAAGCTGACACTAAGGAACTTTATGTACTGTAGAAACATTTATTAAAATTGGAATAATATGATTATATCGACACGAACAAAGTAGGGACAAACAATAAGATCTTTTAATTTGAATTTGCCAAATTATAACATGTCGCATGATGTTATTCAGTATTTGGTAAGTTGTTATGAAACGAAATCTCCGCACTTAACTTCTTACAACAGAAACCATGTTGCATGGTAGGATATACTCCATTTTCATTATAAGGACACTCTTCTGGAGAAATGGTCACTCTTAAAACTTGCGTGCGCAATAGTTCCTCTATTAAAAATTACAATTAATAAGTTCATGTTAGAAATATTACTAATTTTATGAAAATCCGCGACACTGAAATCTATTCTTAACGGCTTGAGAAAATTATTTTAATGGAAAATCGAAGGAGAGCGTTTCGATAATACTGAGAAAAATGAAGAAGTTCATATGATGTACCGTAATCATTTGTTCAGAATTACAATATACCCACAGTAAAAATAATATTTGCAATAACTGCGGTCAAACCCTTTTGTCAGAAAAATTAAAATCATTTCGGGAAATATAAAATCTAGAACCCACGGATTTTGTGAGTTCAAAGATTGAATATCAAATTTTTTTCTTCTCATCTCGTGAGGCAAGAACAAATTAAAAAATGAGAAATGCATACAATATACTTGAAATAGGTACACTCTTACCGTAGACTAACGTATTTACAGAGATAGACAGACTGCTAATATACTCCGCGTCCAAAAAAAATTTGATTCCAACATATTTTGACAGACTCAATGAAGGACTCGAAGACGTCGCGCAGAGTAGTTATTTCGAGTTTGGGGCCATTCATGTTTAAAGCACATGAACGTGCAATTGAATGTACCCGGACTCTAATGCAGATGATAATACTAATGAATATACCACATAACAAAATGCTCGGCCGCAAATTCAATTTAAGTATTCTCGGCAGCATCTTCGATATATTTTTGCCATCAAATCAATGGATTATTTTATGTTCTCTTTAATTTCACGTATCCTACCGCCAACGTCGTCCGTCATGATTACTCCACGGTTGTAAATATTTTGAATAATTTGGATATTTCTAAACCTGAATCAGAATAATTATTATTATCTGTACGGAATATTGGTTTCTTCATAACAGTTCCTGCAAAAACTTACCTTCAGTGCAAACTAAATCTATACCGGGAAGGAAATGTTTCTTCCTCATTTACGGAATTCTTCGTTTCTCACTATGGAGCTGGATCTTGCAACTGAATTTTATATTTAAACAAATAAAAAAAATAAAAAATAATATTGCATGGGTGAAATGGATATTCGTGATCGTAAAACTAAACCAAAAGTATAAAATGTGAAAGTATAATAGATATACTGTACCAGTAGCAATGTTAATTACTTAGGAGCAATATAAATTTCTAATTCAGAGTAGGTATTGACCGCATACTTCATATCTGCGTCATACAACATAGAATACACTCATATCTTCTACTCCTTAATTTTAAATTTCACTGGTTTCACAAATTGAGTCTCCTGGCTATAGCCAGAATTTGCATGTCTCATTTAAATAACGAAGGCCTTCGTAGTACATATAAATATCGACAGGCACGATCAGAAGTCAGTCGGCCGTGATGAACAACCACTCTTCAACTATATTTCTTTTTCTACAGTAAGAGGTTCGTTTTAATATTAACTATAATATGAACAGTTAAAATAAATATTTGATATTCAGTTGATACCCGAATTGTTCTAAACCAAATTCGTGTTTAACTGTGTTGCAGAAAAATGCGACACAAATTTCATAATATATAAGTATTAAATTGAAATCGGCAGACTCATCAAGACAAGACAAAGGATATTTAAAAGCACATACTGCTCTTCCGACATGAATATGACGGCGTATACAACTCTGAATAATGATGTTTCACGTATACTTGAAGTAAATATGTATAATTTTACAAAACAAAAATCCACCGCTAAATTATTTAAGTCAATTCATTCGTTTGCGCAAGAAATTTGATCATAGTACGTACACATGGTCCTTTTAGAAGTAACTAGAGAGAAAATAAAGCTTCGTTTATAGTATCAAGAACTCGTGGAACTGACGTTTCTTTGGAATGTCTTTGAATAATTTTAGGTCCGTGAACGCCGCTGACAAGAAAAATCGAATTTCACAAAATAAGCTAGGGAAAATAAGGAATTCCTTGCTGTTCTTTATTTTGATTCTACTTATACTTTTATTTGATGACCGTAGATTCTGAACGTTCACAGGAATAAGCGATCAATAATAGTCTTTGCAATTCATGAGTTCAAATTCTTTTTTCTCTAAAGATTCTGTATTACAACTGTACAATCGTATTTATGTTGTAGAGACAAACAAATCCACCATTTTAGAACAAGGATGTCATGAAAATGGTATTTGCATGAACGAGAGCGGTAGGAGATAATTGCGGGGGCAATTTTGTAGGTTCTAGTAGCAAGCAAAAATACCATGGAATGATCGAAGAAGTAGAGTACTCTTCCTCATCACTACTTTTCACGATGAACTTGTATTCCGGAACTATTTACTTCAAACTCCTTTCTTTACAATTATTTATTTTTCAAAACTTTCAATAGTTTCAATGTCAAGAAAACTCTTCGAAAGTTGAAGTTGAAGGCAAAATAACTACCTATCTAAATATCACTTTCTTCACTAGGCGGTAGTTTCACACGGATTTACAACGTATTTCATGACATTCATATTTTCTGTTTCTTTTTAAAAGAAATATAGCGCTTATTTGGAAATGCATTTACACATAAGCTGGTGGCATGTGGATACCCAGGCAGATACACTTGGCATTTCCTACTTTATACAGGAATATTAGAAATTTCTCACTTTCCTATTCACTCAAGTCATTTTATTCTCAAAATTTTAGCCCAGGCAATCTATGCTCAAAGGGTGGTATCAGGATTCAAAAATCAAAAAATAAATATTCCAAGTAAGTGTTGAAATATGTAAAAATGGGTCACTCCGAGATCGATGAACACTTTAACTGGTGGTATTGCTCGCATTTTGGCCGGCAAATAAATTTAATTAAAGAAAAGCAACTAAAATTTCACGAGAATGTCTCTCATTCAAGTAGTATGTAACATAATATATTTATTTTATTTTTTTAATTACTTATCCGATTTACGCATGAAATGGTTTGAATTGCGAGACCACAAGTGTTATGGGATTAATGACAATGGGAAAGAAAAGAAGACGGAAATTGAGAGAATATTTTTCAGCCGTGGTCTTGTCTTCCCTCACCTTCAAAAATGTTCTTACCAGACTTGGGGTCAATTACTTTGAAAATGTAATTAATTACGAATTACAAATTACACCCTCATTTCTGACAGTAATTAATAATAATTACAAATACATGGAGAAATTTCGAAAGTAATTAACTACAATTACAATTACGTGGACAAAAATGGGAAAGTTATTAATTTCAATTACAATTACCTAATTGTAATTGGAAATGCAATTACAATTACAAGTTACAATTCAAATTAAGTACTTTATCGGAATGGTGATTCTTTGTGTGCTAACATCATAGTTCCAGTATTTGATGGTCAAAATTTTAAGTAATTGTAAAAGTAATTGAGAAATATATAAATTCAGTTACATACAACTTACAAATACAATTACACACAATTTTTAAAGTATTTAATTACAATTACAAAGTACAACTAGGATTCTGAAAGTAATTAACTTCCATTTCAATTACGTAATTGTAATTGTATTTTGTAATTGAGATTACAATTACCATTGTAATTTACCAAAGTCTGGTAATCAAAATCACTTGTGATTCCTTTACTTCATTTGATTTTATGAAGTTCATATGAAATTAACTGTGACATAATTACTATACCTTAAGCCTAAATCCTTGTATTGACTGATAGGATCCCTTTGAAAGATGTGATAGGCGACGGCTGTGAACGTGCTGAAAACTGTGAGGGGCAAATAAATGCATTTTTTATGTCCAGGTCTAAGCTCCTTTAATTTTCTGGCCCTTAGTTTTTTTGATATAAACCTTTGTTCCTCTTATTTTCGTTTCTACAGCTCTCCCTTCTCCCTCCACTTGACACATTTGTCTTCCTGTTCAGCGTTAGGAATAAGGCAGAATAAATGTGACCACTAGAGCTCTGTGATGATGAAGAGTAAGAGCCCACTTTCAGTGCAAAGAATAGAGTGGCCATGTCATCACATGTATTGTATTGGAGATAAAATTTGTCTTTCCTCATCCCGTGAGCCAAAACTTATTCAAGAATGAGAAATGTATAAAATATTAATCAATATAAATTTAGTCAAATATTTGCGTATTTTCGAATACGTTTTCCATAAAATCAATAATTTATTTTTAATTTTAAGTTGGAGTGACTCCACGAGGTAAATTAACACCTTTCTCAAAATTTATTTTTAATGTTTATCTAAAATGAATTAATTTGCCAACATATCAATTTAATTACGGCGATTGTACAAAGTATTAAATGCACATGCGAAGCTCTTTAAGAAACATTTCCGTAGACAAATCTGAGTGTTTCGGCCAGAGCACTTCCAACGTTAGTACATTAAAAGTATCTATGGAATATTAAACAGCGATTTATGTGCTTGTGGTGTGCAAATTCTAAAACGTGTTGTTCCAAGAATTTTCTAAAAGTTTCTACTCTGGAAAGATTAATATAAATATTTCTTATGCGTGTTTCTGAGCAGTTTTCGAAGCGTCTACGATGCCATAATATAATATTTCTTCATGAAAATAGAGGTGGTTTTTGACGTTTTTGAATAAAAATATGGGACAACTAGGGGCAGGATTCCTAAGGCGAGGGGAGGACCGGCCTGTAGAAGTGAAAACTATCCTGCTCAATGCAGGACGGTTGGTCAGCGTGTCTATGCTAGTGTGTATATTAGAATATAAAAGATAAACCCATGGGAATCTGATATTTTAGAGTTGATATTCATGTTGAACCAATGAAACTATTGCACAAACGAAGTAAATATGGTTCCGCAACTGCACTAATATTAATCTTATTTGAAAGTTAACAACATATCAACCGTGTGGTCAACTATAGCACCATAGGCAATTACCGTCGCCTCCCTGTCCAAATAGCGCATTCGACCGATGCCGATGCCGATTCTGACTTCCTTCAGTGCATTGCACTCTCGTCTGGCAAGTTTTTCCTGATTAGTCAGCAAGGCCTTCTTTGACGCTATAGCCTCTACTGCAGTGGCTGTAATTTTCCCTCCTACTCTAAATAAAATTAAGACACCTCCACAACACATGACATCAATGGCGATCAAAGCTGCGCGGACTTGAGGATCAAGTTCGGCTCGAATGATGACGTAATTCAGGAATACAATGAGTGTGATTATCAGAGATATGTGTCCAGGCAGGAGTACAGCTTGCGCGAAATTGTTGATTTACCTAATAACCACTTGTATTGATTTGTAATGTAATATCCAGTTCTTGTGGTCGTAGAAGTATGCGCCTTCGTCTGTGTACCTACAATTTTTTTTTAAATAAATCTCTCTCCACATTATGTTATTACTTCAAAATAACTGGTTTACGTCGATGTAAGAGGGATATGACTCATAATGATGATAAAGCAATATATTATCGAAATCAAAGCCTGGTGTGGGATTTTGGCGGACGCTAACTATTCATGTTATGCCGTCTCGTTTGGTAATTATATAATAATAAGATTAAACGAACTGATGCTGGATGAAGCAGTTCACTAACTTGAGTGCATAGTAACCATTTCCAGGGCAGTAAGGATTGCCGGGACGGCAAATGCGATGTACACAAATGTGCATGTGTATTGCTCTGCGATTGAAAACAATTGCGTTCTGGAGAAAATGACCATTTTCGGAATTGACTCGTGGATCATGCTCACGGGTATCCGAGAGGAGTTTGAAGAAACGATTTTACATACGTTTAGAGACCGGGCGTCATAGTGGAATTGGCAAGATGATAAGTACATCAAGATAACTCCCAAGTTCCCAAACATGACAAGTCCCAAAAAGTATACTTTCAGAAGTTCCCCGTAAAGTTTTCTTCTTCTCGGTCCACAGGTTGTTCCAAAGTGTTCTGAGGATACCAATAATAGTCAACCAGGAATTACAAAGGCTTTGTGTCGATTTAAAATTGAAAAGTTATCCGAGGGGTATACCTTAACCAATTCATATCTTTTGAAGGTATATTTCAGGTTTTAAATTTCTTAACGGAATTAAAGAGAACTGAAATAATGGGGCCAAAGATAATTCGTAAAAGTTACCTTCAAACTGTGTATAGAATTTGTTCATTGTGTTGAAGAGTGGGGCAATGTCGCGGCCCTTCCATACAGTGTGTAAATGATGAAATCCCGAGAAGACATATCCGGCGATGTACAAACTATGGACCGCGTCGTACGTGGACGACACGTCTACCCGGCTATCAATATAATCACCACCGAGAGAAATAATGACTGCCGCTTTGTGAATAAACATTATGGTTTGCACCATTGCAAATGCAGCGAGTTTCCACTTGGATGTCACCTTGTGAACTGTCCCTGTTTTATCCATGTAGACTGGAATCATTCCTATATAGTACCCGCAGTTGATGAGTATCCGTTGTCCCTCTTTAATTTCACGTATCGCTACGCCAACCTCGTTTGTCAACCATTTTTTCGTTTAAAAATATTTGCGGTTTTTCTCCTTCTTTAGTTTCACGTATCTCCCGGCTAACGCCGTCCGTCATGATTATTCCTCCGTTGAAAATATTTTGAAATTTTGAATATTTCTTAACCACAGAAAAGTCAATACTATCTGTATAAGATATTGGTTATAATAATTCCAAGAAACACTTACCTTCCTGGTGAACTAAATCAATGCTGGAAAGGAAATGTTTCTTCGTTTTTCACTATCGTGCTGGAAATGGCAACTCGGTTTTATATTTGACAAAATTAAAATTTTTAAAATTTTGCTCGGGAGACATGAACATTCTCGAGCGCATAACTAAACCAAAACTATAAATGTGATTGGTGAGTTTCTGTGGAGTTACCTTCGAATAACATGCATTTTGGATGTAATTTATTTATAGCATTATTAATAATTTAGATACGTGGATTCTTATTGTGAGTAGGTAACTGTTTACGTCGAACCCTTTTTCGTGTAGGAAATCTGTTACTAAATTATGCAGTATTCGGAATGGTAGTGTTACACCAACCGAGTTTGCAATGGTTGGGTTTCGGCGAAGCACAATGTAATTCAATTCAATTCGATGGTTTATTCAAGTGACAACTAAATGTATGAAACGTGTACGAATGTATTAGATCGATCCGCACACCATTGAGTAAAATGGGATTAATCTTACTGCAGAAGACAATTATTATCAATACTATGTCAACTGAACAGATGCTAATATTTGTGTACCCGATTCCTCACCAAAGGAATGCTTTGGTATTGTTGCCACCAACGACCGACAACGATTGAAACATAAAATCCAAGGACGAATAACACTAGGATTAGTGTTCCGTATTTATCACAATATGCAGCAATTTTTTTCAAATATTCTTTCTTCAGCTTCACCCAACACAAATCGGTAAATTAAACTCAAGGAAAAGAAAATCGATAGGAAAACAAATAAATCCGGCCAAACTAATTTATAAATTGATCCACGCCAACGGAATAATAATTTTAAGAAGCAACCAAAACTTTTTGCATTGGAGAGTTTAGCAGTCATTTTTTAATTGAACAGTTTTCACTTTAACACAACTGTTTTTTTTGAGAAGTTGTTTTTGGCACACATTCGTACAACTGGCATGAGATTTGTCGATTTTCTTGTGCAGTGCTGTGCTATATTTTTAGTACCACTAAATGTATGACGACTGTGATGATTAAGAAAATTAACTTAACGTCTTCTGACTGACTGACTGTCATGTGTTAAATTATCGTTTTTTGGTATTACGTTGTCACACTCAACATTACCTCATAACCTTTATTACGATAGGCAAAACGACTGAGCTATATAATGGTCCATGGTGGCGCATTTGTGTGTTCCACACTCTAGCGGCCACATTTCTTATCTGATTCACTTCAAACTTGACATGCAAGGCTTTTGGGCTTTAGCTCCGGTCAAGTTCGTTGGACAACGACATCGGACTACTAGGTGTACTTGCCAATTTAAACCTGGTCAATAGTCACGCATATTTAAATCAACGTTAGGTTGAAGCGCATGTGTTTCTGTCGCAGCGACTTTTTTGTGCCGCGTTTTATGTTACACTATCTGCTGAGGCAATATTTTTGCCCTGCCAAAAGTAGAAATATAGAATACTATACATTAATATTATAAATTACGAAGCGGCAACCAAACAGTAATAGGTGTTTTGTAGAATCGACAAAATGAAGTGTTTTTTTG
>JAQGCA010003331.1:0-11994 GCA_034698945.1 Protaphorura quadriocellata | reverse complement strand
CGTTCGTTCGTTCGTCCTTAATTTCTAATCAGCATTTGACAGATTCTATTAATTTAGAATCGGAATTGAAATATGTTTGCTTTCAGGTTCATGAAGATGTTTGGCTTAAGTGCCTTTTTTCAAATTGAATAACAGAATAAATATGAAATAAATTCAGTTAGGTAGATCCAAAGTATTCTTGGCATGGTTATATTTTAATTCATGAGACTCAAATAGTTAGTAGTGAATGTGATTTGGTCAAAGAATTTTTATTTGAACTAGAAGCATTTGGACTTGTGTAAAAATGTATTTCTGACTTTCTTAGAAATTAGAATGCAGCACTGTTTTATGTAATTCGCTATTTAGCGTAACCAGCGACTAATTTATTTGCAGATATCATATCCACATAATAGAAATCAAATAGTAGCATCCAAATGGACTACCCACAGAATGTGACGGCTTGACTCTTTACTTCTCCCGAAGGGAAAAGGTCAAGCGTGGTCACAATATTGAGGTGTTTCAAAATTCCCTTTTCATATTCATGGGTGTTCCATCCCCATTGTCTTTCAATTCAATTCATACTAATTAATGAATTATTTTATTACGGTGAAAAATGTCACCGTAATAAAATAATTAAGAGAAGTGAAGAATTAAAGCCCGGTTTTGCTCAGTTTGATTTGAATTGAGTTTTTTCGACACCGTTCAATTTATTTCATTTTATGACAGAAAAATGTAATTATTATTTGGTTATAGCTTTCTTGGTAGACATAGTTATTCTATGTCTGCAATTATTTGAACTAATTTGTATTAATTTGATTTGGTTAAATATACTTGCAAACATACATTCTGACCCTACCCCTATCCAGCACGGTCTTCGACCCTGCTGGATTGCAAGGTGTTCTTCCTTCTTTTTTGTTATTGTAATTTTATTGTTTTTTTTTGTGTTTATATTTTTGTTTTTTTTTGTGTTTATATTTTTATTGATTTTTTTTGTTATTTTTAGTTTTTATTTCAAAATTTTAACAAATCAGACAATAAAAAAAATAAAAGTACATTGTAAAAAATGTAGGCCATATTCTACAGAAATGAGACCCTGCAAGGTATTCTGCCGTGCCTTCGGCACGGCTGAATACCTTGCAGGGTCTCATTTCTCTAAATTTTCTTGCAGGGTCTTCGGCCCCTTCTCCCCCCAGGGTCAGAATGTATGCTTGCAAAGATTTTAAGGTTTTCAATAACAATAATAAATCGTAAATGGGTTCACTGAGGTATTGTTACCAACTATTCAATACTTGGTTACAGATGACCGAACTTTTTTCCATCTCACTTGCACTATTATTTCCTGTCGTCAATAACACTTCGATTATACAAACTCAATTTGGGGCTTGGAGGTTTGTGCACTTGCCAGGAAATTCGAACTTTTTTGTTTTCTTTATTTTAGTTAAAATCAAAACTTACTTTACCGCAATTATTTCTCGCAACACCAAACTAGAGTACAAATTTCATGCTATTGTACTTAAATTTTGAATCCTTAGGAATCCTTAGAACTTATCTGACTTGCAAAGATTTCACGTAATCCAAACTCAGAAGAAATTATTTATTACTTAAAATGCAAATGGAATACATCGGAATGATCGTCAGTTATGAATGTTATGAATTGAATTGTCTCTTAATTTTTCTTCAAATATTGAAAAATAGTGTGGCGATTATGGCTTGATTTCAAAGAGCCAAAAATGAATTTCACGTTCAAATGTCGAATCTTGAACCCATTTTCTTTTGTAATTTTCTGAACACTCTGAGATGTTCGTATGGATTCTGTGAAACTCAGGTTCTGTTTCATTTGCATGGAGTTTTGAACTTGACTCCGTTCAAATAATTTCAATTCATGACAGAAATAGACAAATATTATTAGGTAGGAGAATCCTGAATGTTATGCTGTAATTCTAATGATACACTCATTTGAATGTAGTATCCTCAATCGTGCGTGGTCAAATAAAATGCCCCAAAACTTTGATGAAAAGCAGGAGATGGTTTAGTTTTGAGTTAGGTCATTTCCACAAGGAAAGCTGGCTCGGAGGAATCAAAATCAGCGTAACCGAGAAAATGGAAGCTTTTTTATTAATCACATGGTTCAATCAATTTCTGAATTTATAATATCAACTATTGTCCTTCATTTTCGTACATCAATATTTTCTGGCGACCGAGATTATAGTCATAATTTTAGACAAAAAGGAAACTTTGGTTTCTACCCAATATTAATGAGAAGAGTAGGTATGGAGTTGGGGCGATGAATCCAGTCCGGTGGGCGGAGCATATAGGCTTTCAAAGTTAATTCTTAACAGTAAATCTCTTTTGATTCGTAATAGGATATTTTGTAGGAAAGAAATTAAATGAAATGAGATGAGTTGTCGAACCGTCATTCCGTTTACTCTCTGAACATTTAATACTCATAAAGTTGTAGTTATTTAACAGGTGTATCATATATATCCTTGGTGATACAAATCCATGCAGTTTATACGTGAAAGTGAAATGCAGGGACATTGTGATTGTATGGAATATGGATAAAACACAAGTTGGTTAATGGTTAGTATATTTTTCAGTATACAAGGGAAGGTACCCCCAGTAGTAGGTTTGAGACTAACCGAGTTTTCATAACTACAAGTCTTTGAGATATCAGACATTATTTGTTGAATTTGAAACTTGTCTCACGCCTACTTCATTAAAACGTAGCGTGTAGAGCCTGTGTTGCGCAAATTATAAATATGAATTGTTAAATCCAATTATGTCGAAGATTTCGTTTTCTTATTTTGTAACATGCAAATTATTTTGCCCATTTTTTCTGTCATAGTCGTAATTGCTCATGATTTGAAGGAATTTGAGATTCTTGTGATGCATTAACGTTCGTTCGTCTTTAATTCATAATTAGCATTTTGACAGATTCTATTAATTTGAACCCGGAATTGAAATATGTTTGCTTTCAGGTTCATGAAGTTGATTGGCTTAAGTGCCTTCTTTTTTTTAAATTGAATAACATAATAAATATGAAAAAAATTCAAAAAGGTAGGTCCAGTGTATTCTTGGCATGGGTAAAATTTAATTCATGACACTCAATAGTTTAGTGAATGTAATTCGGTTCAAGAATTTTTGTTTGAACTATTGAAGCACTTGGACTTGGATAAAAATGTATATCTCACTTTCTTACAAATTAGAACGCAATACTGTTTGATGTGACTAGTTATTTAGAGAAAACACTCATTTATTTGCAGACATCACATCCATATAAATAGAAATTAAATAATAGCATCCGATTGGACCGCCCCCAGAATGTCTCTTCATTCTCCAGAAGGGGAAAGGTCAATGGTGGTCACAATATTGAGGTGTTTCGTAACTCCATTTTCGTATTCATGGGTGTTCCATCCTCATCGTCTTTCCATACATTTTATATCTTATTAATGAATTATTTTATTACGGTCAAGTATGTGGATGTGCACTGTTATCAACATTCGGACTGTATTTTCAAAGGTCAGAGTTTTTTCCCTTATGTTGCCTACCCGGTCGGTCTAAACCTACGGGAACGTACATAATCCTTAGTTCACTGTTTGGGACTTTAAAAAATTTCAGTAGTAGTAACGTGGCACTGAAAAACCAAATGAAAAAGAAATTCTGCTTATGGCAGCTCAAGACTGTCGAGACTTTGAAACTGAACAATTTATTTTGGAATTGTAATTGAAATTTAATTCTAATATTCATTTTGTTTAATTATTTATTATTGTATGCGAATACAAATTAGTTTTACCAGTGCCAGACCCACGTAACAAATCTATGGAGATAACAATTCTTACGTTACTTATTTCGATTGAGTGGTTTTTATTAATTAGAATTGATTATTGGAAGCTTAATTATCGATGCTGTATTTCTGTATTTCCTGTTTCAAATATATCAGTCTTATTTTCTCTTCATTGATTTAAGTCTAGGGTTTTAAAATCCAGGGATAGTTTTCTTAATCAATACTGAAGTGAGGATTTCGGATGTTAATTAGGCTGCTTGACAGATAAAAAATTAAACGATTTATTATTAGAAATGACAACGAATATTTTGACTCGAAATCAGAAACTATTTAGAGTTGTATAAAATTTTGCGTAGTTTAACATTATGGGCATCCGCATCAGAATTTATAAATTTAATAATAATTAATTTCTAATTAGTAATTGAGACTCGGACGCAGATTGACTCCATATAGTTAAAAGGCAAGTAAGGGTCATGATGATTGCATGTGAGCTTCCTAGAAAATGGTGAATTAGAATTATTTTGACACGCGACGTGAATTAATCAATATTCGTAGTTTATTTTGAAAATTCAAAAGCTTATAGCAATCAGAATTAGCGTGGTATCGTTCTTGTGAACGACATGATTCATTCGATTTCTTTATTTATTCTGAACTTTTGTCCTTCATTTCTGAAGATGAAGGGTAAGATTGGGTGAGATTTTTCATTAAATCTCGTAGAAGGGATCACAGGTTGTTTGAATTATATTATATTGCTCAGCCATGTGGGTGGAGCAGGGTTTCATCGTTCCTGGACTCTTGACGTTTTATATTCATAATGTCTCAGTTTATTAACAGGTTTCCGTTTCCTCCCCGTCCTTTCAAATATTAATTCATGGAGTTTTGTACGTGAAAATGAAATGACGGTAGATTTGAGATTCCGTATCTTGAGTCCGGTCACTCATTTAGATTTTAGTCCCGTAATGCCTTGTATTTACACAGATGGTCAACTGACGATGCAATACACAACACAATTATGTACTTTTATGAGAGCACAGATTGTACGGATATCCGGATATTCCGAATATTGAGCTTAACCTTATAACAATGGATATCCGAGGAGCTTAACAGACGAGGCATAGCATAGCATAGGGTAGTGTGATTAGTTCAACTCTTGGTTAACGTGCAACTCATCTTACTTGACACTCGCTGATATGTAATATGATATGTAGTTGTCCAGTTTATCTCCAAGAATTGAAAAAACCAAAAATGTTTAGAAATTTATGATTGCGGTTACAAATTATATACTTCGCCCAGCAGTCCACAGATTTCATGGAATTAGAATGGAAAATAAAATTTTTTGCCGCATCCCACGCTATGACACTTTGCCATTTTTGCATAAACTCAAATTTGACTCAGCAACTGAGTTTGACCTTTGACATTTCATTGTGTAGACCGGATCATTATCCATGGATATGTTTCACTTGACCGCAGAAGCTCATTTTTTTAATTTAATTTTTTAGAAATGAAGTGTTTTTTTTTAGTTCCTGGAAAACCTAAATTGTGTTTTAAACTACTCACTTCCTAATCTGATTCTGATACCAAACACTTTCGCAAAGGGATCTAATTTTGGAAATTTCTAAAAAAAAAAACTAAAATCGAGATACTATTAATTACTCGCGTGGTTTTACTGTCGATCTGGTTTTGGACACAAAAAATAGTTTCCTTGATAGAGACTCTGACTCAGAAATCCCAACTGAAGTATTACTACTTTTATTTCTTTCCACAATTTGAAATAATTGAAAGACGCAAATACGCCACGTTAACATCGGGGCTTCAAGTTTAATTTCTGTCGTATTTTTATGAACAGTCTGAGCTTTTCTAACTCAATTCAGGGAAAGCTCGCCAGGGTGGGAGTCGGAATTTTTGTTTCCAATTATTTTTCGATTCAGATTCTTCAATTTCGATTTCGTAAAATTTCGATTCTGATTTCCGATTCCACTACCGATGATTTGAAAATGTGAATTCCAATTATCGAATTCCGATTCCGATGACTAGCCCGGGTTTCCTCAGTTTTCTTTGAATTGAGTTTTAGTTAAACTCCGTCCGAATTATTTCATTTTACGACAGAAAAATGTAAATATTATTACTAGGGTCTATAGTTTTGTTGGCATACATAATTATTCAATGTCTGTAATTATTTGAACTGAGTATTAATCTGATTTGGTTAAATATACGTGCAAAGTATTTGAAGGTTTTCAATAACAATAATAATGGCTTTACAAATTTTGAGGAAATGGTACCAACTTTTTAGTACTTGGTTACGAATGACCGAACTTTTTTGCATCTCACTTGCACTATTATTTCCTATCGTCAATGACACTTCGATTTTACAGACTTAATTTGGGGCTTGGAGGTTTGTGCACTTGCCAGCAAATTCGAACTTTTTTGTTTTCTTTATTTAGTTAAAATCAAAACGAACCTGACCACAATTATTTCTCGCAACACCAAACTAGGAGTACAAATTTCATGCTATTCGTATTTAAATTTTGAATCCTTAGGAATCCTTACGAGTTATCTGACTTGTAAAGTTTTAAAGTTTTTTTTTGCAACTCACAGTGGCACTACTATTTTCTGTTTTCAAGAACACTTTGTTTATACAACCTTAATTTAAATTGAATTCGCCGTTCTTATCGGATTATTTCAGAGTCAGAGAATTTTGTATTAATGTCATAATGTTCCATAGCCCAAACAGTTCAGTATAATAATCAAATTGATTTCCATTGGGTGTTACAATATTCCTACAAAAACGTTTGCTGTTTTAAACAGCCATTTTGACCTAATTAGTTAAACATTAAAATTGTAACTTAACAATGCCATATAATGCTAAATATTGTTTGATCGAAACTTTTCCACATGGACAAGTTTGTTCGAGACAGATCAAACTTTCAACATGATTTCCAAATTTCGTTCACAAAAATGTGGATTTTGTTACATAATTTTACATCGGTCACTTTCGGAGGGAAAAATTGAGGGAGTCATCTCATCAATTGATCAATGACATACATTTCTTAATTGTTATTTTTAGAAAATGAATATTAGAATATGAAATATTAAAGAACTTAGAAATTATAGAATAGGTATTAATGTTGATGTTTTAGCAAAAAGCTGCTTCTTCGGTAAAAGCGCCAGACAAGGGTACAATAACTGAAGTATTATTTTGTTATTTCATTCCATAATTCAAAATAAATTAATGACCCGAAAGTTGTACAATAAAGAACATCGTGACAGTCGTCTCGACACTAAAACCTCCCGAGTATCTGAGTTTTTCCCGTACCCTTAGAACTCTTACCAAATTTCAAATTACCAAAATCAAATTTTGGTTTTGTGCTAGGAATTTTTGAAAATTTAAATGAAAACGTACACTAGGACGTGTTGTCAATTGAAACCCTGGCCAATACTGAGTTCTTTGTAGCGTAACATTTAGGTCGTTGAATTTATTCGCAATTATGGAATAAAATGAACAAATAATAATGGAGTTGGATTTTGGTGGACATATTGTCATTCATTCATACGGATAATTAATATTAAACACAAGTGTTGGAATATTTAAATTAAAAATTTGAATAAATTGTGTAGAAGAATTTCTCGTAAACGATACTTGGGGTTGTAAAATGGAATTACTGTATGTACTAAATAATATATTTTGGTTTAATTCCAGGTATTGAATGCAATTGATGCTGAAGCGACGAAAATATTTGTTGGAATTGATTTTACCACTTTCCGAATTCGACTAGATGATAATGGAATTGGACTCCAAAGACAAGACATGGAACAGATTGGAACCAGGTAATTAATTGTTTGTCATCCTCTAAATTCAAATGGGCCAGGATTATACACAGGGATAGATCCCCAATATCCCAATTTTTTATTATTTGAAATATTTAGGAACATATATTTATAAATGAAAATTAAAACAATTTTCACTTTGGAATTTTAGATATGCTACTAGCAAGTGTCATTCTTTAGAAGATTTGAATAATATTCTATCCTATGGCTTCCGAGGAGAGGCTTTGGCGAGTATCATCCATATTTCAGCCAGCGTGGAATTACTGTCAAAATCGAAGTTGGAGGAATATTGTTATACAAAGAAGTTCACAAATGGAAAACCGAATGGAACGATACTTAAGTCACATGGAAGTGAACGGAAGACAAGTGGACTCTCAATAAGTATTACCAATTTTATGGGGAAATTCCCAGTCAGACAAAACCGAATTGATGATTCAATTGAAGTAGAAGAAATCAAAGCTGTTCTTGAACGAATTTTACTCATCAATCCTCACGTAGCCTTGGTTTATACAAATGACACGAATGGTGCTAGAATTCTGAACATTTCCAGCTCTCTGTCGGTTGCCTTTGCATTCCGGAAGATTTTCATTGAGTCGAAGAATGGGATGGCTTCCCATGAGCACCTCTTGGAATCGTATTTTGCTCATTTGTCCTATTTTTTCAAAATCTATGTGAGCAAAGCTAGTCATCGCAGCAAGAATCTTCAACTCGTCTACGTGAACAAAAGATGCATCGCTCGTGGAAAAATCCATCGAACACTGAATCAAGAATTCTCGAACTTATTTGGGTTTGAAGGGCGGAAAACGGGGAATGAGACAAAAAAGGAAGATAAGAGATCCAGTTCATCCGGGTTTAAATTTGAATCTCGGAGTTTGAAAAAATATCCTGTCTTCATTCTGAACGTCGAATGTCCACCTTACTTTTACGATATAACATTTGATCCTAAAAAAAACGTCGTGGAGTTCAGGAATTGGAATTCCGTAATGGATGGGCTGGAAGGTTTAAAGGATCGAGTCAAAGTTTTATTCGAAAATGGTAATTCAAGTATCGTCGCCGATAAACATTCTGGACAATCAAAGTTGGTTCCAAATCGGTCCAGTGAAGCGGTTGCTTCAACTTCCAAAGAGGGGCGAAGAGATTCTGGGGATTTGGAAAATGTGGGTAAAAATATAACGACTGATTCGATGAGAAAGGCCATCCATTCTAGAGTTGCTGTCAGAGGAGAGGATCCAGAGTTAGACAACAATTCTGATGGAGAACGACGAACTTATGGAGAACAAGAGAAGGACCATCCTAGGTGAGTTCATTTACCGGATATCTGGTATATATTTTTAAATCAAATTTTTATTTACTATCCATACCAGTTTAACCGTGGAAAAATCACGCGATGAAAAAGCATCAAATCGACGACGTAACTATAAGGTAAGGTCATAGTGTCCAAACAATAGAACTTGAGGATTTTGCAAAATGTGTCACCAATATAGAAATGACAAACTCGTCTTTTTTTTGTTTGGACTGTATGACCTTACCTTTTAGTTACGTTGTAAATTCTAATTCACTGCTTTTTCAGCCCATGATTTTTCCACATGTTAAGGTGGTATGGACAGCAGTCTTCGTTTTCCATCCAAAATTGCTCACAAGGCATGAAATACTTTTCCATTTTGTTTTTAGGTTGTTCCAATAATTTACTGAAACTTCTACCCTGACATTTTTTTAAAATTTCAGTCAGAATTTAAATAAATCCAAATTTTTAATATGGAGTTAATTAGACAAATAATAATTAAATTTTTTATAAATGTTTTTTAAAATTTGTGAAGATCCCGAAAGGTGGGTGATAAAAACTAAATCCTCCCTCATTGATTTTAGAAGTTAGAAACGCGTGCGGAATTGTTAAAGAAATAAATTGGTTATTCCTCGAGTACCAATTAGTGTTTACAATATATAAGTTGTTGGGCTAGAAATTGACATGATGTAAGTATATATCCGGTATTCCACTGAAATTGATGTCTTTTGATTCCAGTTACCAATTTGAGAGTGATGACGAAGGTGATGAGAGATCTAGTGATAGCGACGACAGTTCCAACTTTAAAGAACCGAGGTCCAAACTTCAATTGTCAACAGTGTCAAGGAAAAAGACAGAACATGAGATGAAAAACTTGAAGAGGAAAAATGCTTTCAACGATTCAACTAATCACAGTATGAATTAATTATACAATGCTTTTCTTTCATATTTTTTATCAGGATTTTATCATAATCTGACATTTTGAATTTCTAGGCAAAAGACACCAAGTTTTAGCAGAAAAATCGTCTCGTCCATTCGCTGCTGGACAATTAAAAAATATTAGCCAAAAATTCTCACCCTGGCGTCCAAAACTTGGTGGTCAAGATACGGAGTCATCTGATAAAAATAAATTAGTTCCCTGGAGAGGAATTCCTCAGAAAAGAAGTGCGGATGAGTTATCAGACAAATTGAATCGTTTGAACATGTCAAATTCAGACCCGGATAGTTCAAGCTCATATAGTGATAAGGCACGACCATGGGAACCAAGAAGAAGACATAAAATCACGAAACGTTATCCAGACTCACCACCCAAGAAAGAAAAGACAATTTGGGAAGAATCGGACAATGCCACTGATCATAGTCTAGAAGATGTGGACATGAGTCCAAATCCAAAACAGGATGAAATTGAAGATCAAAATGGAGCTAGTCAAAATAAAATTGGAATTCAAAGTAGTCAAATTGAAAAAGCAGAGAAGATTTCAGATTCTTCGTCTGAATCTGAGGATGATGGTACTGGACTCGTTGGGAGTCGTCATTGTCATAATGTCATCTCTGGACAGATGGAATTAATTGCCGTTGGTCTGGGAATGGAGAACCGTGACCGTGACTGTTTTTCATTGACTCCTCGACTTCGTCATCTTGTAGATTTTTATACTGATTTATCTGAAATGGATGAAAGTGTGGGACTGACAGAACCAGAAACAGGATACTCTCAGGATTTGTTTGAAGATTATGGAGACACAGTTTCAGAGGAATGTGAAGCCGGTATTGCTCGTACGGATGGTTTCTTGTTTCGCTCTTGGTTCTCAAGTACTGATAGTGAATCGAGTGAAAGGAATGGAAATGTGAGCGTTGACCCTATTAACACATTTGGAGTTCAAAATCGTTGGACTTCGTGGATTCCATTCAAAGAAGGATTAACGAGAAGTGAATCAAAGAGAAACGTCCGTCAACCAAAACCGGTTCAACCCACAGGTCCAGTCGTGAATTCTGAAACAGGTCAAGTCATGTCATTCACTCATGAGCAGATTCGTGAAATGGCTAAATATATAGACAATGGTTTAAAGAAGTTCAAGTCGAAGGGCAGACGTCGTCGTCCAGGTCATCGTCTAGTCAAACCTTTACCACCACCACCTCCACCAAAGGTCAACACCGAAGAATTGGAAAGAGAGAGCAAATTGAAGATGGATGAAGAGAGAAAGGAATTAGAAGATTCAGTAAATTCTACTCATCCTCATTTGAATACAGAAGCAATTTTAAATACTGTGACTAAGAACTTTCGCCTTCAGAAATGGCTCAGTTCAACACGACAGGTCAGCGTGAGACTTCAACGGCGTCTACTAGTACGTAGTAAACTAAATCGTGTCCTTGACCCCACCCAACAACTAAAGCGTAAAAAAGGATCATCATTTGAAGCCTCGCAGTCCTTAAATCCTCCATTCAATCTGGAGGATGAGAACAATGATGATTTTGAAGATTTACTATCGCCAATTAACGAAGAGGAACCAGCAGTCGTACGCCATCCTGTTCTAACTTTAGGACCTGTTGAATTCCTTGAGCCATTCCCGTCACCACCTCCACTACAACCATCAAAAGGGAATCAACGTGTATCCGTAGAAACCGCCCCTGACCCAGACCCCGCCTATTTCACTGCGGAACCGTCACGGGTCAGTGACGAAGAAAATTCACTAAATGGTTGTTTGTCCGATCATTGGGAAAGAGAACAATTGCATGGAATTTTAAAACAGTCCAAGTCCCAAGAGAATTGTCGTGGAAGGGCTATTGTTCTGCTCAGTCCTAAAAAATTGGCCAAAACAACCATCCCAGCTGAGGGTCAAGGTCATGACCACATGGAAAAATCACTTTATTTTAGTCCGGATGTTGACATGGAAATGGAAATGGAAGACGAGCACGGCGTCAAAAAAGACAAAAATACTGAAGAAGCGGACAAGAATCCTGAAGAAGCAGAGGACGAGACTTCGCAGTACTTCCAGGACTATGGAAATGATGACCCTGTGGATGAAATGTGTGATGAGTGGACGGAGCAGATGAACCAGATTGCTTCCAAATGGACGGAAGGACATCTGGAGCTGGAGAATTCAAAATGTGGAGGAAATTGTAATCA
>JAQGCA010003330.1:0-12000 GCA_034698945.1 Protaphorura quadriocellata | reverse complement strand
CAAAAGCGTTGCCGCAAAAAGTAAAAAAACGCGCCGCGTTCAAAAAAACGTTGCCGCAAAAGCTATCTGAATCCACCTTAACTGTCCGAGTATTTGTCAAGATTTAGTCGGTTGAAACAAGTGGTCGTGTCGGTCGTAGAGTGAGGTGGGCTAATACGCCCCACTTTGGTCAGGTGTGCTAATTAGTGGGCGTGCTTTCAGGATCTCATGCTCATGTAGATAGGGTGGAGCGTTTTAGCACACCTGATCTCGCTTAGCAGATAAGGGCGTTTTAGCAACTACCGCCTCGTGTGTTAATTTTCCATATCTCCTTTAAGTGCGCTAATACGCTCCAATTCCATTTGTCCAATTGCTTTGGAAATCGTGTGCTCCTGTGGTTAAGCCGTGGGGCATGTAAGCACCCTCGCCCCAACGTGGGGCATCTAAGCACCCTCGCCCCAACGTGGGGCATCTAAGCCCACCCTACCCTATTCATTGATTATTTTGAAGCATTTGAAATGTATTTGAATAGTGTGACCGAACTTTGAATTCTACATTGAAATAAGTTCCCTTGTGAGTAAAGTAAGGAACAAAATGAAGAAATCAGGACTTGGGATCAGAGTAGGTGGATTATTAAATTTTGATTGTTGTGAGAGTAGAGAGATGTTATCTTGGGACTGAAAGGTTAGAAGGGTTAGGAAGGACCAATTAAGAGACGTTAATTCTAGCTGTCCATCTCTAAGAAGTGAGCATTTAACTTTAACTTACATCTCAAGGATGAGGCAAGTCTCGGCTCGACTCCCGTCCTCAATTGCATCGAACAATTGAATGAGTCTCGGATGCTGGAGCGTCTGCATGATTTCAATCTCCCGCTCCACGTTTCGTCTCTCTTCTTTCTTCCGCGTCGTCACCACTTTGGCCGCCAATACTAGGCCGCTCGCTTTTTCTCGACACCGGTAAACTCTCCCGAACTTCCCTCTGTTCAATCAAACAAATCAAAATTAATTATAATTAACGTCCCCTTATCATTTCACTAAGTTGTTGGTTCGACTCCCTCGGATAGATGATGCGAGGTGTATGCTAGAAGTTATTCTCCTTTGAAATGTTTTCCTACTGTAAGGGTTAGTCGAAATGGAAAGCAACCTAATCTCGACGTAAAAAAGTGTGTTAATGTCGAAATACCGTAGTTAGTGGTACAACCAGCCCTTGCTCGCTATAGTGATGGTTTTGATTCGATCTCCCCAAAACATAATATATGTATAAATTGGTACGTCTAATGAGGTTTTCCTATGATAACTATCCTAGTGATCTTCCCTATGCCAGATGAAAAGAAAGATAGCCTATTCTCTACGAAATAATCGGATGTCTCATCGAGCTCTACTGCGAGGACGTAATTAATGAGACTACGTAGGTATTAAGTGAAATATCAAATATCAAATATGTGAGATACATTTGCGATTTAATTTGAAGATTTCATAATACGCAAATGAGCTTTCAGTTATCGAAACAAAACCAAATGTTGGAACGACGAAATAACAAATAAATTAAAAACGGCTTCCCACTTACCACAAATTGCATTAGTGTAGCCAAAGCGGCCGACCTTTTTTTTAAAAAAAATAAAAAGCAAATGCGCATATATTTTATTGAAGAATTAATAGAATGTACCATAAATGTGAACCTTATGCAACTTCTGGCATTCCAATAGAGTTATTATTATTACTTCTTTACGTAATACATAATTAAATGATATTTGTCTGCACTACGGTGGTGGGCGACGCTGCTTACATGTGGGCGGAAGAATTTATTTGGAGCTCCATGATACAGAATGCATATTATATGTGTGATGGGGCAAGTAACAATTCTGAGGTGTTTGTTTTTAAAAGTAGTTTGAATGCTTTGTGAACTGTTCCAACACATTAATATAAATTATTTCCTTCATGATTTAACTAATTTGTATTTAACATAACTTGTTAAGAAAATGAAAAGAAAACATTTAGCCTGTGAATCTGACTCTGTTAATGAGCACGAGGTAGTTCTCGTGGTCATAAATTTCTTTCGATCAGTGCGCTGATAAGTAATAAAACTCTCTTTTAATTAAATTAGTATCACGGTATCCCATTTCCTAACCCATATATTGCTTTACATTCCGGAAGAGTTAATTCAATCACACACGATTTTTACGTTCTGGAAGCCCAGTAAAATAAACTCAATAAGGAACATTATTGTTCGCGACATTCCAAATCCAATATAACTTTCAACTAAATTAAAATTAAAAGTTAATAATTTTGTCTTAAGTGTCAATTTGGCCGGTCAATAATTAAAATTGTTATTTTTACACCCAGAACCAAATTATGTAATCCATTGCTGAAGAAGCAAGGAATCATTTGTTGACTTGGAAAATTACAAGTCCTGATACTTTTTTCGCATCCTCCTCCTGCTTTTCCTATTAAAACCCAAACTTAAGTGTAACCGTTGCCAAAAATATAAACTGGCGCCATTCTAAAATTAATGCAGTTATCATTAGCATTGAGTGGGAATATTTGTTTCTCAACATAACACGTATACATCACGTATTCACGAATGGATTGAACTGGAATCATCACAGAGAGATCTGCGCTTTCCTTCAAGTTCTTTATATTTGCGGAGGTTGAAAAAGAAGGCAGACAGGACCAAATCCTGTCTGAGGTCTGGACATGGACATCGACTGTTTTTAAGCGGAAAAAGTTGTAAACAGAGGCATATTTGACTCTTTGGAAATGATGACATCAATTTAATTTAAAAAAAAAATCTACAGGAAGACCTATTTAAGATTGAAGATGAGATACACTAGTCTTTAAAATACTAACGTTGTTGTATAAACAACCTTGCACTCTCATTATCTATATCCTAATTTCTTTTCTCAAGTGTTCCCCACGCACACGACACAAATGACAAATGATGACTTGAAATCTACATAAATTAAAATACATACAAAAAATCATTCCTTACCGTCCAATTTCTTCCAACATTTCATATTCTTCATCTATACATTTCCCTCGACGAAGGCACACGTCCCGGTAGGGAAACGCAGGTTCAAGCTCTAAATGTGAAAAAAAATAATAATCAAATAATTGTTCAAGTATTTGTAGTACTACAAATACAAATAAATCCAACTCATTCTTCATTGTTTATCTTCGTATTCGCAATCCACACACCAAAAAAATTCATCAAATAATTTACACAAATTTTTTTGCCACCAATTTTTTGTTTGCCCGTTAATATTTAGCTTGTACAGTCAATTTCAGTTAGTCAGTATTTAAGTCCTCATATTTCTTGACACTTGTCCATGGAATACATAAACTTTTGAAGCCCTATGATTAGTGTTAATCACTCAACTCTCAAGTATAATTTAAAGGGCGTGAGATCAGATGGAAATGCATTGCCAGAACTAAACTAATACTTATAATTTCCATACATAAACAAAAACAAAGGAATCCTCTATGCGTGCGTGCAGATTTTTTTATTTTATTTGAACGTTTAAACTTTAACTTCCTATATTACAGAGCAATGCTAAAAAGAATCTATTAATCTAATACATTTGTAAATAAGAACAAAAGGTACATGGACCAGATGGCCGGTTCGGCCGAAGCAACCACTTCTTGTCAACTTTTGTGACTTGACTTCGACTTGAGTGACAATAATTATATGATGACATGATGGCATGCAGACATATGGACATGGCCAGAACAAGATTTTTGTCTATACTCTAGTCACTCTGAATTTTTAAATCGTTGACGAAGACTACTTTTGTGACGAAAAAAAAACCCGGAACTCATGCAATGCACACAAAATAACAGGAGATCAAGTCAAGTGCGTGCATATGCAGCACAATAAATACGTCGCAGGTTTACATTCGGCACTACAAAATCCGCAAAAGATGTTTATTCGCTTTTTTAGTTAATGACTCATTGTCATATGTCATTGTCAATTGTTTAGACGCGATTTTCTAATACACATCCTACAGTACAAATATAAAAAAATCACTTCTTTGTTTCCCTCTTAACAAGTTCAATGAGTACGGGTACAAGGTGCTCCCAAACGTGACGCTCAGTTACGGTACATTCTTCAAATTTTTAATGAATGACTATTGTATACTTTGGAATCCTGTGGTGTAGAAATATACATATTTGTCACTTTAGAAGGCATCTAGTATTACATATGTTTGACCTCTCATTTTGAACTTAAGCAGGTCACTAACTCCGAGATTTTGAGATTTAGGTCAAGACATCCCCGGGATACTTGATTCGTTAATCTCTGGAGCCAGAAGGTTCAAAAATATACAGAATAAGCCTATGGAATACCCTGTGTATACGTCTCTGACTTGCTGACTGATGACTCTTCATAGTCACTAATTTCCAGCAAAAGTGTCAGCGAAAACTCGAAGACTTCATTTGGTGATTTTGCAAAGAATTAAGTATGTGGATCTTGAATGATGTTCTAGACCTGACTATGTAAGGGATTTTATTGTATTTTGTTTTACTTGATTCAGATTCTTAATAAAATGAGTTGAATTTGGACTGGACTTACCATCCACAGGATCAGACTCGTCCACGATAATCATAGTGGAGTGGTTGAATGGGCGGGTCAGCTCCTGTCAATTCACAACAATGAAAAGAATTAATTTTTCTTGCATATAAAATGGACTAAGGACTACATTCTATGTTTGCATGCAATCCCAATACAATAATTGCACCCAGCTAAAGTGCACAATTCATTTGTTTACTTTGGTATTATTATTGAGCCGAGCTGAGCTATAGGCTGTATGTTTGACTAATTGTTCTGCTTTTGTTGAGGGCTTCCCTAATTTGGATCGTCAAAATCCATTGGCACCTCCCACTAACAATTCAAACAACTAAAATATATGCAGATATACTGGGCTGACAATATGCAGATTCTTTACGGGGCTGCCTAAGTAGGAATTTTTCTTTTGTTTGTTCGCTAAAGTTTAAGGTTACGTTTTTAGCCGGGGATTTACAACGTTGGGTAACTGCCATCAGTTCAAATTTTGTAGAATTTAATTAATATAAAATTGTAATTTTAGCCCTTCAAGCATTCATTGTACGGTTCCTCAAAAACTAAGCACAATGAAGTTGGAACAAAAAAGGTGTCTGATTAAAAATACGGATTAATTGACACGTGCCGTTGGGCACATGGCCCAGCATTTAAAGATTAGGTTCCTTTCCATTTAGGTTAAGGAAGGTACTCCTAGTAGTAGGGTCACACATTAAGGGAGATATGGAAGAAAATTGAGTGTCTTGATAGATTGTAGAATTCATTAAGTAACGGATTCAAGTTCTAAAATAGGGATTAATGATTCGAATTCAATGTACCGGAACCAAGACCGTATAGAACAGATTTAGAAACCGGTCTTGGAACGTGCCAAAAACGCTGGGAAAAATTCGATTCGATACGTGGGTATTAATGACGCCAATGTGAAATAATTCCTCTCGCACTTCGTCAGCGGAAATGAATTTCTAGTACAGGAGCAGCACTCAAAATATTCAAGAATTCGCTAAATATTATTTATCCACGCGGGGAAGGTTCAGAATTTTGAAGCCTAAATGCTGTATTATGGCCTTTGAGTTAAATTTGAGCTGAGTCAGATGTAATTTGGGCCTAATATAAAAAATGTTTTTTGATATTTTTGTTCCACAACAATAATCATTTTACTGCATTTCTTTGCATTGGATTAATTTTTGAATTCAATATATGACATATGGGTAGTGGCCTAAAGTCTATGTCTGTGAAGACAAATGTAACAAAACTCAATTGCCACCTGGCTTTTATTACAATTGAAGGTTCTCACGACTGGATTTATTGGGGAATATTCGTAGGCTTGAATTTTAAATGGCCCCGTGCTTACTGGTAGAATTTATTGAACATTATTATAATTAAATGGCATATCTTTCTAAAAAAAAACACAATCGTGCCATTTTATGTTCCGGATTTGAATAAAATTAAAAATAATCTAATTAATTGCTGGCCGGTGGCAGGCTGTAGGCTGTTCTTGCCACATCGTTATGTTGTGGGCTATAATCGTCGAGCAGATGTAGTTTCTACATTGCCTTGACGAACATTTTCTACTATACAGTTTTTCCGTAACTAGTAAGGTGACCTTCCCTAGGCCATTTGAAAAGTTTTTATCCAATCACGCACATGTCATGTCAGATCAGATCATACCTTACGGCGAATGTCGATGTATTTATTTATTAAATTAGTTCTACAAAATTTTGTAAAAATTGAGCGTTAGTGTAAAGTATGTACGTAAAGTAGTACCACGGAATGGTGCATCTTTTGTCTCAATCATTCTCTCAATAAATTGTTCCTATCGGTACTTTCTCCTTGCAAAACAAAAGTGAATATCTTTTGTCTGTACACATTCATTCATGAGAGAAGAAGAGTTTGCTGTTAAATCTTTCCATTATTACCCATTTTCATTTAAACTCTTTAGAATATGGTAAAAAATTCATTCTTAATCTTGACCACGCACCTGACCCCGATTGACCAGAAGAACCCAAGACTAAAGTGACACTACGACACAACGTTGACACAAACAAATTTGTTTAAACCTCTCTACACCACCCACATTTACTTATAATTTCCTTCCACCGCACCGTGCGTTCTACAAATTAAAATTGTGTCTCAACAGTATTTCAATTCAACTTACTGTCTTGCAAGTCTTAAATAAAAAAACCAGACTTTTCACATATGGGCAGTTTAATTTTCATTTAAGAATCACTCTACACTGCACTGCACTTACGCACAATATATTAAAATTTAGGTCGAATTTCTTGTGCAGGTTGACAAGGACGACGCCGGGCGAATCAACTTTGAAATTGAAAAAAAAAGTAGTCAGTCTGGCCGGCCTGAGAAACAAACTAGAAGAACGAAATGATGATGATGCAGAATGAAGATAGTATTTAATGTTTTTAGCTTTTTTTGGAGAAGTATTACTTCCGTACAACAAAGCAATTGTAATGGAATGGAATTGCAAATATATGATGAAGAAACAAGTCTGTCAAGTCAAGTCCAAGAAATCTTGCCTTAATGCTTCATTGCCGAAATGCCGTATTGCAATCGTGTGTTCACTGTACAGTCATAAAACTAAGTCAGTCTTAACTTTTGTAACTCTTTAATTTTTTATTATACATACAAGGAGGGCCAATAAATGTTTTGTTTGTCTGGATTTTTGTACACTTTTGACCAAAAGATAGCAAGCCAAAACTTCAGATTAGAATTTTATTACAAACATTAACGGTCCTTCTGTACGATGTCAAAGTGACCACATTTTGTCTAAATTTTAGCTGAGATTGACGCTCTAGATCTAATTCTGAATAATGTTATAGCCAGGAAGAGACTAAAAAAGAATTTTCTGAAAAGAAGTAGGATTGTATATTTTTAAAAAGCTGTTGCTCTAACTTCTAGCTTGTTCTGATTATTTTGAACAGATATCAGATTATATTGCAGTTAGTATTATAATGTAAACTGAACAAAAGGAAACACGAGGACTGACACAGACTGTCCACTACTGACAACTGCTGACTGCACCCAAAAAACTTGAAATGATTCTTCTTAATAGTAATCTGTGTAAATGGAATCGAGTTAGTATTTCTCCCCCTACCTAACCCTTTTGCCTGCCTTTTATCATCTCATTTGCTATTGTAATTTTGTACTGCAAGCTACATACGAACTATAACCACAATAATTCTAGCACGTAGCTTAACTCAAGCAATAAAAAAAAGAACATTCTGAATCTGATTCCTAATAATCGGCTGTATGCATTTGTGTTTGAGAAGGGGGACATAATTTAATAACTAACTAACTACGAGTACGCGATTTCATCCCTCCTATTATGATATTTTTTTTTATTATTATTATTAATTTTTTTTATATTATGATTGTGTCTCCCCTATCTTATCTCTATCTCCTCAAAATGTCACCTCACAAGACCTCTTTCCTTTCAAAAGATTAAGATTATGATCTTAAAAGTCAAACCGCCTGCTGAGTTACTCGCATGTGTTCCATGTCCCGTTCATTCTCTCCATTTCCCATCATCATAAAATATTTTAGAGTCAAATCTCAGCCATCCTTTTACATTTTACCAACCAAAGAACTACCACTCACACATTTCTAATTTAAATTTAATTTAACATTTCCAAAACATGAACTTTGCATTAATATGGATGGACGGACGGATGCATGGGACTTTTTTGACCGCTCAACCCACACTATTGCAATTGCAATTGCAATTGCAATGGAAGAATATACCGGTAGACCGTTATGGAGTTTGTCATTAGGTTCATTTTTGTATATAGTAGCGTGTTTAGAACAAACATAAACGGTACAGAAGTCAGGAAGTTAAAGTTTCCTTACAAGACATATGTGATGGTGAAATCGGTCGCAAAATGGAAAACGGTGAAGATGCTTTTATGTGTCAATGTGAATGTACAGGGTGAATCATCACCTTTCAATTTTGTTTTCAAATTATAACGAAATTGGACAAAAATAGGTTTAATTTGATTGATTAGTTTGGGTTAGGGAATTAGATATTTTTCCAGACCCATGTTTACGAGATAAATTCCATTTGCCCAAACGCAGGAGTTTCTTGGAATTACTTGGATATACAAATACGGCGTATTCACGAACATACTGTATTAACGGTAAATTCTCTACGAATGTACATATATTTCACTCATTTGAAAAGCGTCTATCTTGTGGAATTTCGGTCAAAAGTTATAGACCACCCTGTACTTTCTGTGCCGATTGTAAATTATATTATTATTATGATTATTATTATTCTACTAATTCCCACGAAGAAAAATGAATGAGAGTCATTTTGGTCTCCTCATTAGAATACGGACGCAAGTTAAAATGTTAGTTTCTGTGGGACCCATGCGTGAAATGCATGTCATGTTTAATGTTTTTATGCATGGGCATGAATGTCGTATATTTCAAAGATCATACAAGATAAATCTAGAACAGAATAGAACAAGAGTAGAAGAGTTCTAGGCAGAAAGGACCTTCGAAAAAAAATAAACCGACCTTTACCGTCATGTCAAGTACAGGAGTACAATATGAGTTTGAAATGAGTACATTGCACTACTACAGAGTACAAGACTTGAATAAAAAAAGGCGGAATTGATGGGAACAAGTGCAGGGAGTTCCCAAATCAAGAGAATATAAAAAACACATTATTAGTAGACAGAAGTCGAGGATAGGAGAAAAAGCTCTTCATTTCCCGTTATTTATAAATATGCCGTCCTAGATTATTCACTCATAAAAATTATTCAAATTTAGAAGAACAACAGAAGCTGGGCAATAAAAACATTTACTCAAATGGTTAAGCCGTTTCATTATATAGTGCAATGTGATGTTAGCCTGAAACAGTCCGGAAGTCTTATGAGGACTATCTATACAAAAAATTATTGAATCGAAATTATGAAAATTCTACAACCTAAAACTAGCGATTCAGAGGTTTCCATCAACTATGCAATAATTTTGGAACAATATTAAGTTCGTTTATAAAAAATCTTCTATTTCTTTAAGCTTTAGTATTTTTATACGTTGCATATAAGTGAATGTGTTTCATTCGGTCATACCCAGTTCATCATAAAGTGAAAAAGAATCGAAGCTATTTACAGTTTTCATATTTTGACCTGTCGGGAGTATCAAACTTTATGGAATTCCAAGTCGTACGAACTTTTGCGTCTGGCCTAATGCTGTACCTTAGTGGACTTCTTTCGGTTATTTCTCCACATGATAACATAATGATAAGCGCACTCATAAAATCCTGACGTTTCACCTGCCTATACTCACTCGTTCATTCACATTTTCTACACAAGACGTCTTTGTTCAGATTTTAAGTGTGAACCACGTAATCGGATGTAGTCATAATATGAGAATGAGTAAGTGAGTGCATTATTGCTACGCAAGAGATAACGGCTTGACTTATCCGCTATTAAAAGAAAGGTAAGTAGTCAAGGACCTCACCACTCGAGCCATGCCTTTTGGGCCGAAACTGTATAGTTTCAAAGGATTACTCCCTAAGCATTGTGTCCTTGTGCGATCCTGTTCGTTAAAGTGCTCTACCCACCTTACAAAGCGGTGTGCCTTTAATCGAGCTGTTGCGAGATAGCTTCACTGCCTTGATTAAATTTCGAAATTTTTTTGCGAATTTTTGAATTCAGATTCTAGTCTAGGATGTTTAAGATTAAAAACGGTGTTAGCTCTGGAAGTTTGGGGACCAAAACGCACTAAAACACAGGGGTAATACTGTGTCAATTAATGGCTTATCGTCTATTTCTACGAGGGAGAATTCAGATTTCACCTCATTTGACGACTGCATTGCTGGACTGGACTGAACCACACTACACCCTATGTCTTTTCAACCATCGCAGGAAATCCAATACATGGTTATACTATATAAGGGCGCTTTACTGGTTTAGCAAAGACTGAAAAGCGAAAATGGGGAAAACTCTGCGTATGCAAGGTAAAAACCTCACAGTATATAGGAAAAGTCTGGCTGAGATAAAGCAGACCCGGGGAATCGAACCCCCGTCCCAGCAGGAAATAGATTGGGCACTTTGGGCCCAATTCCGGTAAGGTCCTTTTGTAACATTTACATTTGGAGTTTGCGGTTGAGGAAATGAACCCTTTTCACACCTCTTGAACCAAGAGTGGAAGTCAACTAACTCTGACTCTGAGAGTAATCCTCGGATGTCAAATTTAACAGAGGAACTTACTGTACAAAAGCACTACTGTACAGTACATCCCACTACTACTGTACTGTTCCATACTGGCAAAATAAATTTTTACAATTCCCAATTCGCACTCTCGCACTTTTATTCGTACATAGTTGGCAGGATCCATGGAAAAGGCCCGAGAGGTGCTCACCGGAGCATGTAATGATATTTTAAATTCAATTCCATGTCCATGTCCACGTTATATTTACCATGATGGTGATGGTGCTTGCTGAGTCACAATTATTCACACTCATTGTTCGTTAGCACTTTTAAAATGGAGATTGTTGTGAAGTTTTAAACCCAAGTGTTGACGAACAAGAGTGTGAGTCCAAAAGCTCAAAAAACTCTATAGAATTGTACATGAATACATAAATAAAAATGCGAAAATGCAAAGGGTTGAGCCCGAGTGTCAAGGACATACGCGGAATGCGGAATAAAACGTTAAATTGTCTAAAGTGGAAAGCTAATTCAATAGAATTTTTCTGCATAAACTACTTATGTACACCTACGACTACGTACTTACGGTCTACGGTTGTGCAGTACTTTAACTTAAGACTAAACTCAAGATCTGATAAGACAGACAGACGTTATAAAACAAGTCAGCAGTTTCCTCCCATTAGAATGAAAGATTATTATGACGAGTTACAATCGTACACAAAGTCCCACATTCATTCTCAGATTCTGACTGGCTGTTTATTAAATCCAAATACCGGTGCACTGTGTGGGGGGTACGTACACTCCAGAGGAAGTCAAAAAGTGTGCCTCACCAATAAACTTTACGAATTTATTTAGATAATAATTCATTAATGTGTATATCAACTTTAGCAAAGACTCCAGATTTCAGTAGTAGCTACGCCAGTGAGGAATTGACCAAAAAATTCGAATTTGGATTCTCCTTTACCGAATTCGGTTAGGGCCTGCCTGGTTCGTATTTTTACACAATTCTGTGTTTCTGGATCAAATTCAGAATTTCTGCGGAACATGTATGTCACAGTTTTATGCTTCGTTGCGTTAGTTATTGAGTTAATGACTTAAATGGGACGTGGAATAAAAAACAAATTAAACAAAACTTCAATTTTATCCGAATGAATCTATTATCATAATTGTCACATCTGGAAGATTCATGATAATCTCGAATGTGATGTAATATGTGATATAACCGGAACCTAAGAGTATAGAATCTCGCTCCTTTCATAGAGAGGACATTTTTGTTGACACCAGACCAAACAAGGTCAACACC
>JAQGCA010003329.1:0-12008 GCA_034698945.1 Protaphorura quadriocellata | reverse complement strand
AACGTTGCTATGGAATGTTCTCCCATGCCAAATACCCATAAACTAAAACTCGAGTTTAAGGTGACACCCCTTAACAGTAGACGGTCAAAATGTAGTCAGTGCACAACTACACCCCTAGGGGAATCTCCCCTGAAAATTACAGCCCGATCGGCCCAGTAGTTCCTAAGAAAAGCTCTGGACAAAAAGTGTTTACACGACTATGGGAGAGATACAAACGGATTTGGACCACTTAGTCGAACAGAAAAGCTTCGCTACACTCCACTTGCTTCGCTCGCTTAATAAATGCAACGTGTGGAATTAGGTTTTCTAAAGAAGTTGGCCTGAGTCTAGTCTTGAAAGCAATCAGGATACGGCTACGGCTTGTCGGATTCCAATTCCATACAACATTATCCTTATTTCTCTTTCAATCCAGCATTCCAGTACACGCATTACGTCTCCCAAAGACACAAATATATTATTTGCCACTGTGTCCGACTTGTAATACAATCATTTCGTAGGTCAGCGCTTATAAAAATAACTGTTTTCGCAATTCCAGACTTGTAAAATAAAAATTGGCAGATATTAGTAAAGCGTAATCTAGTTCCTTCCCCTTAGATATCGTGCTCTTGCCATATGGTCTAAGGAGAGGTACCCCTAGTAGTAGGAAAAAATATTCCCGTAGAGAGAAGCATGTCTATAAATTGCTATTCCGAGTCAATCGAACTCAATAAGATGACAAAGTTTATCCGTACTGCATTTTCTCCACAAAGATTGGACTGCTTTGCATTTTATCTGGTCGTGGTACACCCCAGCAGTAGGAAAGATATGCAAATACGACATAGTGTTATAATTTGCGAATGGAACGACATGGCGTTGTATTCGGGTAATACAGTTTTGTATCTCCATGTGTTTGTTTACTTATTAGTTTGTGTAACATTCGGGTATATGGGGAATGTGAACAAACAAGTACTTTATAAGTTGGGGAGACGAAGTTTGACGGGAATGGCGGGTTTGAAATTATATCATTATTTTGGCGAAGTCCAAGAAAGTGTCATCCTCGTAGTAGTTCGTACTTGTTGGATGTTTCCTTGAGGTAAAATTCCCTTGGCAATTAAAACCCATTCCATACTCTCCTACCCCCTACTATATTTTCTCTTTGCATCTTGAAATGATAATTTTGAGCAATTTGGGCTCCTATTATATTTCAGACCGCTGTTGTCAACTGACTCTCCCATTTTGCTCTTTCCTCAGTCTTATTTTCTCAATGTGATTAATGCCAACTTGTCCCAAAGGAACCCTGACAAGAAGTCCTCTGTCTCTCTCCACTTTCCTCTTACCTACCCGGATCCGGGTGTCTAACAACTACAGTGTTTCTTAGAATTAGTGCAGAGCGGTCAATGTCCCCCCATCCATTAAACCATATAGGAGGAGTAGGACAATATTTTATTCCTCGCATTGGGTAAAAGCTGGGCGACGACTTTTTTGGCTTCAATTTCTTTTTGTCACGACGCGACAGACTTCCAATTTTCGCTTCATATTATTATTTGAACTTTCTCCCTCAAGACCAACGAAGGAAAAGTCGAACAAATGGGAAATTGGAATGTTTGTGATGGCATGCAGCCTGGCCGTGGTTTTTCTTCAATGCCACAAGGAAAAACCCTTCCCGCAAAAGCGGAAGGGTAAATGTAGGCTTTTTTTTTGTAACTGTTTTTTGAACAGCTTCGTATTTTTTTTCGGGTTTAAGTTTCCCGTGGGCAGTACGATGCTCGGAGAGGAGGGTAATTTGAATAAATTGTCTCTGCCTTGGTATTCGATTAAAGTGGGCCAACTTGGATGCAGAAGGATTTGACGGTATTTTATAATTATTTTTGAATTAGTTTGCCAATTTCAAAATGCAATGATCAGGCACTACCACTATGGATTAAATATTACGTGTACTCAAACTACACATGCTTCGCATCGGTTCTCACTGTTTATAATTAATACTTTTTCATGCACATAATTGAACAGAGCATTTTTTCAACCATTCTTTAGAGCACAGAACAGCAATCCGGGTAAATGCGGCTTGAAATAGGTTTTTATTGATTTAAACAAGTTTTTGCCGTTTTAAGCCAGTCTCTTTTATTGTTCCTTCCAAAAAAAATAAACGTGGTTTTTTATAGTTTAACCCGGTTTTTTTATTACATTAGCAGTACATTATTTACACGCCAGTTCTTCTGTTTTAAGCCAGGTTAGTTTTACTAGTTTAAAATCATTGTATTGGCTTCTCAAATGTAGGTCTGTAGGATACCTGTTTCAAATCAGACTTTTCCAGCTTTGGAACATTCTTTTCAGTTTTAGCCGGCTTTTTGGTCCAAATTATCCTCGGGTTCAAATTCGACTTTTCTTGGTTTAAGCCAGTTTCTGTTCGCTTAAGCCTGGCTTTGTTGGCTCAAACAAGGTATCTTTCATTTGAACAGTTTTTCTTAGTTGAAGCCAGTTTTTCTTGGTTTAAACCAATATTTAGGGTTTTTGAAAAATAATAGATAGTTAGACGTGATATTCTTTGATTTAGTTCGCTGATGCGCACCTAGAATGTAGTGAAAATAGGGTTGAAATGATTGGAGGGTGTATTCGGCGGACAACCCTGGGAAATAATGTACTTCATGTCCAAATAGTAGAGTTTGATGACACTTTAATGGAGACTAGAAAGAAAGGAGAAAGAAGTTGATCACGAAGGATTGAGGAAAATTGATTGTGTCTATGATAAAAGTGACGACCGATGGAGAAAGTGACCTTATATGGAATAAAAAAAGAAAAGCGAAAGGACACGAAAGGAGAAAAAGAGGTAAATATATATTTTTTACGGCCGATAAAATTTGGTTTGTTGATATTGAATGTTTTGTGTATGTCGGAATGATCTGTTAGGTTATTTTGGAACGGAAGGGAAGTCTTGTACTACGGAGGTCGTATTGACAGAGAGAGAAAAAGCAAAAAAAAGAGATTTTTGGAGAAAAGGATTTTTCCAAAGTGTCGTAATCAAGAAGACTCAAAAGGATAAAGTATACACGAGTAAATTTTCCCAGTCGAAAATTGGCCATTACAATGTTAAAGGAAACTACGCTTTATTACGCGGAGGACTTGGGATTGATTGTATGACGAATTGGAAGGAAATGGTTGGAAATGAAAAAAATTCGGCAGTAGGTACTCCACCGGGTGGTCCAAGACCATACAATTAAATTGTATGCCACATGTTGAGTGGTGTTGTGTTCGCCTGTTAATTAATTAATTTGTAAATTGTATCTACGAAAATACATTTTTGCTTCTTGGCTTGTCCTTTTAGGCTTATTTTTTTTACTTCATTTTAACCCGATGATGTATTTTCCCTACTTATATGTTTACAATTACTACCCACCAAATGTAAGTATTCCAATTTTTTTTATTTTGATAACGTATTTACAATATATAAAAATTGTCAATTCATCAGTCATGTCAATTAACTACAAAGAACTACAATTAGACACTACTTACTTGTACAAAATATTTATACGCGGGGTCAGTGAACGGCGCAGAGTCCGAGATAGTCCCGGAACAAGTGCATAGTGATTTGTATTTTACTTTACATAATCAATTTAAAGATTAATATCTTTTTTGTAGTAATACCGAAACCACTTTCGGACTAAATCCCACTTATCGAGAAAAAGATCTGTGGGGACTTCCTTGTTTAGTGAAATGTAATTCGTTTTCGATTTTGGATGATGTATTTGGAACACGTATCCCAAGTAGTTTGACAGGTTGACAATTGCTTCAGATTGTAGAAGTTGTCTGTTCTTTGAACCTCAGGAATAAGGTCGGCTCCAGTTACTTCAACATATTGAAATAGTGTATTAGAAGAAGATTTTGAACTTGTCTTCGTATTTCTCCGTTTTCCCGGTGTAACTCACTACGTCATCCCATTGGCCGTATACTTTACCAAGCCCTTCGGAATCTTTCCACTTGTTGGGGGTAATTCTCCAAGTTCTTTTGGAAATTCTGTTTGGGTGGAGGATTTGAGCATTTGATTGACACCTTGAAGCGATCTCTTAGAGTTTTCTCCATTTCTCCCTCAATATTATACGCCAATAATATGTTTTCATTGAGAATATTGAAATTTTTTCCTCGCCAACAACAGAGTTGTCTATAAATAATCAAAGCGTATAAATCAGTAACGAGCCAGTATTGTCCCGGGACCTTCTCGGGCTTACTGGTTTATGGTAGAATTTATCAAAATGCACTCAGTTGCAACAAGGACGAATGTGTATCTGCCTCAACCGGTGTATCAAACGTTACACAATTGGTTTTACATTTCCCTGATTTCAGCTGTTTACTGGCTCCCCTAGTAGCTCCAGTAGAAGCTTTAAACGATATTTTCTTTGCTTCATCTAAGCACCAAGCTTTTCTCTCATCGGTCGCATCTATTTTGTATGAGTAGTAAAAGGATGAAACGTAGAATAAATAGATGTTGTTCACTTCTGTCATTATTTTGTAGCTCAAGTATCTAACTACTCCACGATGAGCCCTGCAGAACTCTTCACCCAAATTCCGAGTACTCGAAAAGCAATCTGAAAGAAATAATGAAAATAAAAAGTAAAAACAATACGTAGGCATTGATTGAGGTGTAGTACTAAAAACTTATAATTACCTGCCAAGTTGCAAATTGGCAAATTTGCGTGATTGGTTTGTTTTTGCATCTAAGTACAAGTAACAAACTTTTTCTTGGTAGTATCGGCGATAAATTTTTCCTTTCGCCTTCAATAAGAAAATTCCATTTACAGTTGACGCTTTCATTTTGGCGAACTGTTTAACTTTTTCTTCTTCTTCAGGAGAAAGGATTTGCTCAATGGTCTTAATAATTTTTTTTGTCACAAGTAGTTCAAAGCTTTCTCCCTTTGAGACATTAATCCTATATAAAATTATATGAAATAACAGTGTGGGGGTGCATTACAATTATGAAACAGTTAAATTTTATTAACAGTGATCCAGTCACTTTGAGAACACCAAGTCTGTTTTTGATCATCCTTGTAAAATTAACCCACGGATTATTGTTATCATCCAATGTGTGAACCTTGTACACATCGGTATCCTCAATAACCTTTTCCTCATACTACACAAATAAAAACTAACTTAATTAGCATTTAGTGAATCAATGAGATTAGTAACAACTCGTAGTAATATCATTACCGGTTTTTTTCCAATCAATTCAAATTCTTCGCTCGCTTGATTTGACTTCCTCTTAACCCTTAATTTTTTAATGGTCATTTCCGTTAGATCAACATCCACATAAAATTGGCATTTTCGTCTACTAGGGAGAACGATGACGACTTCAGATACCTTCCTTCCGCTAACCCCACCTACTCCCCAACCCAAAGTCCGAGATGATCCCGGAACAATTGGATAAGGTTTCTGCATTTTTTGTTCCGCACTTGAAAAGATCTTCTACGGAATAAACAAAATTATTCAAATATTAACAAAGATTGTACCAACATAACATCTGTACCCTTTTTGGCTTCTCCATCCCTCGTAGCCCCCAACAACCATTGTTGGAAATAATACCACAGTTTGTATTAAAAATGACATGATTTTATTCAAGTAAAATCCCTTACCTCAGAGTTTACATGAACTTCAGATTCCTCCTGGGATCCTTGGTCTTGGACAGTGACAGAGAATATATCTTGCATGTTGACAGGAGTCTTCAGCTGGACTGTCCGTCTTACGACATTTGAGTTGTCTTGGATGTCCTCCAAGTCACTGTCTTGGCTATTCGTTATGTCCACTACATCAACTTCATCTAACCCAGCTCCTTCGTTTTCATTTTCATCATCTTGATACTCGTCATCATCGTCTTTATCGTTATCCTCCTCTTCAAGTTCGTCTTTATGTTCATCACTGTCATCGTTTTCATCACTTCCCTCTTCTTCTACATCACTTTCATCATCATTGCCTTCTTCCTGAAAGGGTCCTCATCGTTGTCTTCACTTTCACCATTTTCACCATTCTTCTCCTCGTCTCCTTTGGATGCATTGTCATTATCGTCATCCTCCTCATACAATTCCTCTGTATTTTCCTCTTCAGTCTGCTGACTCGTTTCATCATTTTTGTCCGTTACAACGTATTCCGACTCAGATTCGACCACTTTTCTTGTTTCTCTCCTCTTGTAGTCCTCATCATCTGTGGTTAGAACCTCCGCGTAGGACTTTCCTTCCTTGGCCTTTCTAACTGGTCGTCCAGAGCTCTTACCTAATTGTAAATTTAATAGTAAATGATGGAATTATAAAAAGTAGTGCAGTAGTATTAAGGGTTCAATAGATGATCTTTCATTTCTTACCAGGAACAGATGGATTTTTGAACACAAGAGGAGTCGAAGTGTGTCCTCGAACAACCCCTTGTTTTCTACTTGTCTAAAAAATAAATCAATAATTTAGCTTCTCATTCCGTTTCAACAATTATTTTTTTAAGAAGCCTGTTATTCATACTTCTCGCTTCTTCGCACTTTTGGCCTTCTCGATTTTTTTAAGCACCACGTGACGCTTTTTCTTTGCGGTTGAGTTCACTTTTTGCAAGTTGAGGGGTTGAAAATCTGGACTGTCTTCCAGGTCATTAAGGGGTGGGTTGGGGTTAACGACGGACACGTCATCTTGTGATGGGGTTGTTGTTGTTGGTACTTCAAGAAATCGGACTTTGTTAAATCTCATGTCCCCTAACTCTAACCCGTCACCATCATTCCCGCCATCAACACTGAGTTCAGACCCAACTTATCAAATTAAAAATAAACACTGTATTGTAATATTTCAGAAGTATGTGTCAATTGTTCCGGGACAATCTCGGACCTTGACGTGTACTTGGGAAAAAAGGTTTTATACATTATTGTGGTAAAGTAGACAAACTCCCTTCTATTTATTTTATTACCCCCTCATTTCCCTCGCCTTGTTGAGGTGACTCGACAAGAATAGACTTTAATGTGTCCCTGAGCATCATCAAATCTTCCGCGACTTAGAACTTATATCCAGTAGCATTGCCTGAGGTCACCAATGTTAGCTCTCTAAATCCTTTTTCTGAGAGGTGGCTCAGTAAGTTGCAGTAACATTATTCCCCTTGAAAAAAAATAAAAATAAATACATAGCCTAGCACACATAATGAGTAAACCTACCTTATAGTACAGGTGTATTGAAGTGTTTTCATGATCTGATTCCATTGGTTCCACCGAAATGAGTCAAATGGTTTTATCCAAGGCAACTGTACCGGATATGTCGAACGCCATTTTACTGTACTCGGCGCCTTCAGCCAAATCCGTGATCGTGATTCTTTGTCCAGAAATGCTGTCAGAATCTTTCCAGTCACCAGATCCACCAATTCTATCTAAAAATAAAAAGAAATGTTACTAGTCTAAATAATTAACTTTTTTTAATCTGTAATACTTTAGTATACCTTCGTATATGCGAACGATGGGAACTTCGAATCCTTTATTGTTACTCCTTACTTCTTGTTCATCCTAAGAAGAAAGAGGAAAATAATTAATAATGTGTCAATTGTTCCGGGTACGTCACGGGCTTTGACAATTATGGTGAGGGTTGCGGGAAAGAACTCGACGTTATTCACAAGACACGAGGTGTGGGGTAATATGGTAGAGTAGTCATACATGTACCATGGCACAACCCATTTCATTCCATTGCATTATTACCTCATCCATTTCTTTATCTTCGGCATCATCATTCGTCTGACTCTCATGAATTTCTATCACATTCGTGGATGTAGAAGGACCCCTAGAAAATTCAGGGACAACCTTTTTTTCTCCTACCGCTGCCTAAATTTAAAATAACTCATTTAATTTTTAATGATTTTCTTCATATCAACTTTTGATTAATTGAAATAAGCTAAAACTCATAACTTCCTATCCATGGCCTTTTTTTGGAATTGGTGGAAACGCTTTTGTGAATTCAAATCTTAAAATGGTGATGCGTAAGAAGAAGAACTTGATTCTTGACTGTGGTTTGGATTGGGGGTTAAAGGGGATAAGGTGCTCGTTATATCGTTGTCAACCGGTCCGTTCTCGACTTTTTCTAAATGTTGACTAACTTCGTTGTCATTCTCTTCGGAAGACGCCTTTGAAAATTAAAATAAAAAACGTTGGATAAATATCTGCAGTCGTCAATTGTTCCGGGATCATCTCGGGCTTTGACACGCTTTCATGTAATGCCAAATAATTATTAACAAGACTCACCAAATATGTTTGTGTCAAACAAACATATAACAAACAAACAAGTTCACAAACAAATAAGCGTTGTTTGACAATTCTAAATGATAAATCCATCAATCTCTTGATGTCAAACGATAGTGGTACTTTAAATTGCACGTTATGCCCATCTCTTGCTACCGTCATGAACTTGTACACGTTAAGGTCAAGTATAAGTAAGTCATTAAGAAATTACATGAATGACACGGATGATTCAATAAAAAAAACTTACGTGTTTGACGGCTCTTTCCGAAACTTCAATATTGCTAACCGAGTCTCTTAAATGAAACACAGTAATATCTTCAATCTTTGATGTTACAGGATAAAATGATAGCGGTCTTGACTCCTCAGTAAGTTGATCTATAAGGACTACACTCCCATCTATAGCCTAAGATTGGACATAGTCAACAATTAGTTGTTTAAGTTGTGCTTGGATAGTGGGGGGCTGGGTTTGACGATAGCTTGATCGAAAAATAAAACTCACGTCAACAAAATAATTTAAAAGTTTAAGACATGTAAATAAAACCCTTGTCAACTGTTCCCGGGCTATCTCGGACTTTGACGCGCGTACGATCGAGAGAAAAAGATACTAATTCCTATTGATATTCTACATGGATACAAAATAAATATAAATCAATAATTAACAAAACACTAACTATAAACGAGGCAGCTGACGATGAGGAATTGTATGGAACAAGACTAGCATAAGCATCCCTAGGCGTAGGACAGATTACGTTTACAATGGAATTGATATTCACACCGTCTGGCACTTCAAACCGTCTACTCTGATTGCCTCTTCTCATGGTGATGACTTGAGGCTTTAAAATTAAATGAAAAAAAGGAGTGAAACGTACTGGTAGAGAGTTTCATTTATTCCTTGTACTCAATCCAGTTATAATATTAATGCAGGGATACACGAGTACTCACCATTACTTGAACAGGCAAACTTATTTCTTGTCCGTTCTCAGTCACCACGACAGATTGAGTCCATATTGAAATCAGGGAAACGATACGGAACACGTACTGTCTGACCATCCGGTTTTATGGAAATAAAATTCCTGTCACGTCCACTTTCACTACTTTTTTATTCATTTTGGAGCGGGGGGCGGGGGAGAACTAGGTACGGGGATGAGGAAATGGGGCGGAAGAGAAGTCGTAGACTGTCCCAGGACAATCTCCTTATGACAGTGTAAAGGGGTTGGAATTGTGTCCTATATACAGACAAAATTAATCACGTATCTATATTAGTGGGAATTAAAGGAAAAAAATTCCGAATCAATACGAACTCCCAACCTCAAAGTTTTTCTCAAAACACTTCTCACTAAACACTGGCACGGAGCAACAAACCAAACACAAACTTTTCATGAGAATGACTGCACACGAATGCGAGTAGGATTCCAGCCGCTTGTGTTGCCGACTCCGCTCCTTCCTTTTCCTCCCTTTGTAAAAACCAAGGCCAAAGTACACTTCGCATCCCAAACAACTCACAATTTTTCACTCCCTTCTCCCTCTCTTTTTCAAGAATTATACCAAGCTGAAACTTGTCCAACTCCATCCCATCAAATTATTCTTATCAACGGACAAACTACACAACGCCTTGGTGGAATTTTTCCAATACGCAGAAAAGTATGAACTCGTCGGATTTCTAAGAAAATGTCATTTGATTTTTCCTTACTATACTCTTTCAACCGCCAAACCGCACTATTGTTCGTGGACTTTCTACGGCTTAGCGCGGTTGGATTTTTTTATATACAAAAAAAAATATCGGACTGGTAATTTAAAAAAAGTCGTTGGATTATTATTTTAATATTTTTGTAACAAAAAAACAATGCTGGGTCCAGCTGCCGACAATACATGATAACAACAGCAGAATAACTACGCATATGCTCAAATTGTTTGCAATTAATTATTCGTATAAATATGAATCGTTTCTGTTTCTCATCAAGTGACGGAGCTGAAAATAAAGAAGCCCAATATAATTTCTGGACCGAGAACAAAACCCACAGCTCAGAGATTAAACAAGGATGAAGTTGGAAAATAATTTTTCCAATTTTTATTTAAATAAGCGAATATAGATTACGTGTCCGGTATATTGGAGAATGGAATTCAATTTAGCCAGCTAATTAGATAAAATCACGTAGTACTAATGATACAATATAATTAAATGGAAGAAAATATTACTTAGTTTGTAAGTTTGAATTTAAATAAATGCAAAATGCTATCTTCTAGTTTGCTCGTTGAGGTGGACTACTGTAACCCCTGAACCCCTTACACCCAAACCCGGCAGTTGCCATGAAACGTTTTAGTCTAACCAACTCAGCTCCAAAATATGACCCGTCAATGTCACCAGGTTTCTTACGAGCGAGCCTGGAGAGGCTCGTCTTTTGAGGTTTTGCAACAATCCGAAGGTTCGGGTGGGGGGATATTTACAAGGTTGACAGAGTAGAAATAAGTTTTTTTCCTAGGGTTATTTGCCGATTCGTTTTATTTTTTTTCAGCTCGTGTATATTTTTTTGTGGTATCTCTCACTTCCGGTGTAAAATTTGGCTTTTCTTCTCGGTGAAATGTGATTACTTGTCCTTTAAATATTTATGGAACACCTCCATAGTTGCAATGGCGTCGTCCAATGCACTGTGTGAGCCTTTGCCTTAGAAATTGGAAGAATTGCATAGGTATGCATGCATGTGTTCTAGTTTTACATGACCTACGTTGTCCCTGTAGTGAAAAGCTAAATCAAACGTCCGGTCTTCCCATTCAAAGTGTGGAAGAGAAGATTTATCAAAAGCAGCGAAATCTTGTGAAACTGTGTGTCTAACAAACAAAGCACCTCCTTCCAACAGTTGAATCATTTTGTCAACTACTGCTTCCAATGCAACTCCACCCTTTTCCAAATCTCCTTTCTTAAACCCACTAGGAAACTCTTCGTGATCATCCGACGTATAATTTTGTCTACTCCTGTTTATAACTGTGTTGATGATGATTATTTCTTTCTCAAAATTTACCAGTGCAACTTCGGCTACAACTTGTTGACCGTCAATGGCAATTTTCTCAGTGTCAAAGGCAAATACTTGATTCTTCCTTCTTTCCAAATGTCAAGTATTCATCTTGGGGTTGGGGTGGGGGGCGCTCCTCTGGGGCAGGTACAGCCCGAGAGGGTCCCGGGACAAATACCTGCCCGTGGATTTGCCTCCCTGTGGGAATTCTTCTGGACCTGAATGGTCGTCCTTTACGAGTACTTTTATTATACTCATTAATATTTCTGGCCATGTTAGCTATTTTGCATTTTTCTTCTGGCTCACAATTCAAGGTGTAAGCTCTGAAGAAATCTCTTAGTTCCGTGAAGGAAGTTTGAGGAACAGCCATCAAAAGAGTCTGTAAATAGAATCAAGATTTATAATTTATTACTACAACCATTTGTGGTGATCCTGGGTGCCCGCTGTACCACCCTGTACTCATGATATTATTTGGATAAATATTCTTTCATGTTCATATTAACATTATGAATAAGTGCGTCTTTGCTGAGTGAATTCCACACGAGAGACAAAGTTGCAAGAGATAATATTCGGATAGGTCAGCAAGAAGGTTAGGATTTTTATTGTTTTATGTATGAGAAAGAATGCATTTTTTATCATCACTTCACTTGTCTTATGGAATGAAATGATGATTTGTTAGTCAGCTATGAGGATTTGTGAACTTTGGCCACTCCAATTTGCACCATGCTTCTATTTAAAATTTGAATTACACGCAGAATTTCACACGTTAGCAAACCGAAATAAAGATC
>JAQGCA010003328.1:0-12008 GCA_034698945.1 Protaphorura quadriocellata | reverse complement strand
ATTAGATAGGTGTCCACAGGCAAAGTTTGTATCTTCTCAACAAGATTCCCTAGCCCAGGGCAACTCCACGTTGTTTGGTCTCTCGGCCGAAACGGGTGGGTCCGTCTCTGTAGGGGGCATGGGACGGGTCCAAGAGGCACTTTTGTTTTGTAGAGATGCATTTATAAATTGTTGAGTCACGGAAAAGTAAACAAAAGTGCCTCTTGGACGCGTCCCATGCCGCCTACAGAGATGGACCCACCCGGTTCGGCCGAGAGGCCAAACAACGTGGAGTTGCCATGCTTTTCACTATCTTTGGAACGTTTTTCGGAAATGGAGTGGTCAGCTTGGATCAAAGAAGCCCCTCCTGTATACATAAATAGGACAACATTTATTTGATTCGGGTGGAGTCCCGCTAGGTGTCTGCAACGCATGACTTCATTCCGCGCATCGCCTGACACCATGTCCTCGTTTTGAGAGATTATTCAACTTTTATTCGAATTCCGTTAATGCAAGTGTTCCAAGCTATTTCTGGTTTATATTGACATACACAGGGTTAAAACAATAATAACATGAATTTAAATTATTTGATCCACTTTTTCAACTCTTGAGATTTTGGATTTTCTACAGAAATAGGGGGCGAGGGTATACTGTAATTTTTCCCGCTACTAAGGGCTATTGGGCTTCTGTGATCCATGGTCATCAGGCTCTTTATCTCAACGGATATATTGTACAATACGAATACAAAAACGCATGTGAGAACATGGTGTCACCCAAAATTTAAATGTAGCAAACAATATTGGTAAATGCAGAATAGGAATGCATGTTAATTATCGATCAACTTTTCTCCTAACTGAACCGTTGTGACCTTATAGATACTACATTACTTAATGAGTAATCTATTTAATGAAGCAAATCCCGGTTTTATTGAATTAACTAAACCCTTAAGAATACGCATAAAAAACTAAGATCGAAGGACATTAGTAGGTCCAACGTACCGAGTCTTTTTTTTTACATGTAACAGTTACGGTAGTTAGATCCCTTGAACCGTTGAGAGAAAGAGAAGAAGAAAGAAGTAAGTATATAGTAAATTCCAAACTTTTGGACATGACCGGGTTTTCAAGATAATGAAGTGGTAGTCTAGAAAAGAAATAAAATTCGAGTCTTCCTTTTTTCCTTTTCAGAAGTTGGCTCATGAGACCACTTTCTTTCTGTTAGGTCTAGGTGACTCGTTTAGGCAACAGTGAATCAATTTGGTGAAATAAAGAAGCCGGTGGCCGTCGGCACCCCTCAGCTAAAATGTCACCGATAAGACACGACAATAAGTTCTCCGACTCTGACTTTCCTACCCATTTTACTCCATATCCATTCCTTTAATAATAAACCTATCTCGTGCAAGTGGACTTTGTCGTCGTCGTCGTATTTGGAATAACGTAGTCATCGTCGTTATAGAGAAAGCAGACGAAGCACTCTTTTTTCAGCTCACAGCTGCCGCTTACTTACTCCGGCGTTCCTTCTGCATTTGAAACGGAAGTGCTGACGTGAGCCCATTCCCATCCGGAAACGAGTCATGCGATGAGAAGAGATGCGCTTCGGAGGACTAGAAGTCTTCCATTCCTCCTTCACTCTCAAACTTCATCCAATCCGAAACCGGTTCGGGTTCTCCCCTTCAAAAACTAAACCGAACCGAATTTTCTTTTCCTCACACTTTCAGTCCATGGTTACGATACAACCCTACCAAGTCTTTCTTCCTTTTCCCTCACTCTTCTTATCGCACCCAATCAACTCCCATTATTTGTACTTGTCGCTTTCACTGGAGAAACATTCTATTGTCCTTTCACTAACCAACCCAGTCATGGTTTACTTACAAGTTACTCTTACGATGTACATATAAACGCGTTCTACATGAAATCCGATATCCTTTTCGATATAATCCAATGAAGATAACCACTACTATCCTCATTTAATACATTTTCAAATTATTAAATAAAACCGGCACATACAATTTGCTGTACGATAGTGGTTTCATCCATCGGACAGGCAAGATTCGTGGTTAGCTAGCTATTTTCTACAAGAATTATGCGATCACGTTGTACTGGATTGTATTGTATGGGGTTTAATGTCAAATGGCTTCACTGGTCAAACTCGTTGTCTTCCTCCCAGAACGGGACACAATTAACTAGACTCTGGCATAAAGGAGTTCTAACTCAGAACGGACAATTAAAGAGATCTAGTGGGGGAACGTAATTTAAGATAAACATAGAGATTATAGTTAGGTACAGTTAGAAAATCAGTTGCAAAATCAAATGCCAAAAATTACGGTTCACGAATAAATACAATGGGTAACTTCGTCCCCTAGGAGTAATTGCAATGTTAATTGGAGCAAGAGGGACTGTCATCACATTTTTTGAAAACAGCCGTAAAACATTTGTTACCAAAACAATAATTACTAGAGGTTGATATTGTACTCAAGGGGTCCTTAGACCCCACAATCATCACTACAACTCATCAACTGACAATTTTAACGCTCGATCAATTATTTACTATTATTTCTTTTTGTAAGACTTTCTTATAATTTTATGCTGAGTTTTTAGGCTACCACTTTGTTCTGGCACACTGGCTGTCGCTAATGGACGGTGATTTTCAATTAGTGGATGCATCATGCAGAAAACGGATCAGCTTAGTGAACTGGCTTAAAGGTAGTAAGATTATTTGGAAACTGAAAAATAATTGGAGTTCTCAAGTACTTGACAAATATCGAACGTGGTTAAGCCGCAGAAATTATGAAACGAAAGCGTAGCGAGTTACATACAACAGAAACAGCTTGAAAAACCAAATTCGGTTAAGTAGGAGGATGCCAACAATGCTCATCTTTTTGCTGCCTCTCGAGCGTCAATACCCAACCAAATAAGTTTTAACGATCACCCCCATTGTGAATGGTAAAGCTTGAATAAAATGATTCCAGAGTGTACTCTACGTGGATGTTACAGAATAAAGTCGTAAAATCTTTTCTTATCGCAAAGAGGTGAAGCGCTGGCGGCTAAAGACAGGAGAGCTTAACAGAATACATACAATAAGATACTCAAGAAGTAGTGCACAAGGCGAGGTAAATTGAGATAGTGGTGCGGCTCATCATTTTATGCTTTAAAAGTTTTTCAGTACTTCCTGCTTAAAGAAGATCAGAATTTATTGCTAGTACTAAAATATTTATGTACCAAGTATGAATCTTGTCTCACTCCTTTCAAACTAACCTAAGAAAATATTTCCCGTGCGAAGTGAGGGATTGCTTCGCAGTAGATCAGTTTGGATTAGAGAAAGTCAATGATTTTTATTCTCACATATCTTAGTTTAGGTTTTGTTGTGTTGAAGATACTTTCGTATGTATTGAGAGAATTTTTGGGGTAAGAATTTATAGGAAAAGTGTTGAAAGGGCAAGTTGGAAAGTGAACTCTTGAGTGTGGCTCATTGAACCGAATCGGGAAAAGGCAGGATGGATGGCACGCGATGCGGCTGAACTGAAATCATAGTTCAGGTCATAAATTTTATCTCAACAGGACTCATTTTATGTCCTTTCCCAGGACTACCAGTACACAGGGTATGTACACACCATACTACACCAGTGTTAGAGTTTATCGAAATTAAGAAACGAAAATGGAAAAAGTGCCCGAGGCAAAAAAAAAAGCTTTCGGGGAATTCTTCAGTTACTCGAGCACACTGCAATAGCTATTAAGCTTAGGGAAAGTAAACTAATCTGTAAAAATGGCACGTTACACTGGTATCAACCGCAAATTTAAATTCATTCCTAAACAGAAATGATCAAGAATCATTTTAAAAGGGCACACTTTTGAGAATTCTGTAGAAACATTTTAGCTACTGGCAAAAACGTTTACATACCTTTCTAGACTTCTTGTGAATACTAGTTATCCGTTAAAGTGATGGGAAAAGAGAACTGTAGCAGTAAATGAAAGTGAAAATTAAAGTTAGAAACGGCACCAGGCCAATGTGAAACGTGCTGTATGTAAAATTGTGCACACATCTGCTAACGTTCACTAGGTCGAAACTAAAAACAAGGATTTTGAGCGGAATTCACTATAAATAAGATAATTTTAACATAAATCGATTTCAAACGATTCCCATAGTATTTTGTATTATTGATCAAGAGCGTCGAACCTGACTTGCTGGAAGTCCCAACTCGTCCATTATGATTATTAGAGTTGGTGGTAGTGGTGGAGCTATTGTTGTTAGAGGACGCATCACCGACTGAGGTAGTGGAACCTCCCGATGGAGTAATCGATGAGTTATTGAACGAACCTTTCACGCCTGTTGTGGGTGAATCCACACCTGAATTTCATTAATAACACAATCAAAACACGAATAAATCAAATCTCATCTTCCGTCACAACCTGGCAGCGTCAGTATAATTTAACGATGAGAAATGACTGGAACCTTTCATTGGATTGATCTGTGACAGTACTGCACTAATAATGATCCTAATGACTTATTTAATTTACACTGCTAACACGTGTGAGTCACGGCGATTTGGGAACGAAAGTTATTTGAGTCTGCGTCAAACAAAGAAATACATATTTGCTGTTGACACCATTTCTAAGAAAAGTACCGACTACTTCAGTCGATATCCTCTAAGTTTGCTGAACTTTAAGTGATCTTTTCGAGTAGAAGGCAACTGAAAATGTGAAAATTGCAGAGTTGTACAATTTGTCTGTTGCGTATATTTTTAATTGTTATATTGGGTTCCGGACTCTGGTTCCTGAAAATGAAGACTATAAACATGCAATTAAGAACAAACGTAGCGGCCATTTCTAACCTACCGTGTTTCACGGAAAAAAGCACAGTTTTTATACTATAAAAGTCTTTCATTCAATAATATTCAAGGTCAAAACTGGCCCGGGTTCTTCTACTGGAGCAAGTGGACTATTCTGTGACTTACGGTATCTTTAAGCCATCCCTGTAGTAATTTTGGTATATTGAAGTGCTAACTCCTTTATAAGTTCTAAAATCAGTTTATCATGCGGCACAAGAATGTATGCTTTATTTAAATTAAGTATTTTAATCGAGGAGTAATCATTGCGTAATTCTAAAACTGCTCGCAGATTAAAACCGAAAATTACTTGTTTAGGAATAGGTAGGTACGTAAAAGTACAATAAATTACCAATAGAATGAATTGGCGACGAAGATGAAACACTTGATTTATGTTGACGGTGGTTTCCGCCGCCACTGGGACCTGGAATAGATTTGAGATAAAATTACAAAATTGATTAAACTTGCGTATGATTCAAGCTCAAGGTACAATTGCCTTGATGCAAAAGATTAAGCCTGTCATTTGTTATTCGGTACGTTATAAGCGTGGGAGAGACTGAACAATGGATATAATCTTTCGTAGTTTAAAATTGATGAAAATAAATAAGTTGCTCTCACTAATACAAGGGAGCATCACTCATCATTTTGCGTGACGATTCACAATTACATAATCATAGGTAACAATCGAGTCAATCAACCTTACAATGTGGACGGAGGGAGTCGGATGCGTGTCACCCTTACTGGTTTCATATAGAATATGGCACGCTAAATCATTAAAGGGTTCACCCTATTTTACCCGCACACTGTTAATATTCATACCCCACCGACCTGGCATTCGTACGCACACGTTTCGCTAATGATTACCCATACCATGATTTGGTACGGCGACTTTTTATATTTTATGTCAAGTACTTTTATAAGTGTAAATAAATAGAAAACTATGGCGTACATTTCCTTAGTAAATAATATTGCGTAAATTTTTAAATTCTCATATGAAAATGCCGTTAAAATGTTACAATGCGACTGATTTCATGGGATAAATATTATTTTGTAGCATTTGGTTTCCCCATTCTGAAATTTCGAACTTACAACGTCGTTCTCCTGGTCTAATCAACCTTCAACGGTTTTGGAACGGCTCTGCTTATTGGACCAATATACATTATCGGAAAATAACGACATGACTTAATTTTCCGAGAACCGACATTTCCGTACCCCTTCACTATACTAATAGCCTAATAATTTTTGTAACGTCTCGTCCACCTATCTCTCAATATGTATTATTCATCAATTGGATGTCACTTTCGTTTCTCCTATGAAAATAGGCCTAAACATACTTAATTGTAGGCTGCTTCTTTTTTATTTTTATTTTTTTTCAGAAAACAGGGGATTGTGTGATAAGAGCATGTAGGCAGAACTTATCCGGCCAGGTTAAAAAAATACATTACAACCTTGAACCTTTCGTGAAACCAGTTAGAGCCTGTAATCTGTACTGGGTGTGCTGTATAACACAAATGCTGAGTTTCTCACTGGAGAACCCGCAATATTTTTATTACAGTTTGTACTGGGTAATTCTGTTATTATGCGGAGGGCACAGGTGCCCGCTTAGCACGGGATAGACTGTACCTTACTTTAAGTAAGAATACCGTTTTAAAATAAAAATTCACTTGTGAGTGTGAATTGATGAGTTGTTTATTTTAGTGAGTGAATGAATGACCGCACTCCGTGACCATTACATTGCATTGAGATGTAACCTAAAAGTGAAAGTACCCATGTGAAAGTGTATTTTGAAGGGACATGGGAATAAAGCAAGTCAATGTCAATAATGAGCTCTGTTCTGCTGAGTGGCTCAATACAATAGGGTTTAGTGGATTGACACCAAGCATAATGTTTTCATAGTCAATTCCCAGGCAAGGGTAGGGTTGAATTTTTGTCAGTCGTTCGTGGACAATAATTCATGGCAAGCACTCTAGATATACATAGACGGCATAAGCTACTCGTTAAGGCACTTATCTCTGCCTCCGCCGACCAACCTCTACCCACTACCCAGTCACTCACATCACAATGTCACAATGACTGGGATATGAGCATTAGTGTTGGTCGGCCCAATTGAGCCACCCCGTTGTTAGCCCACCAACTGAGTTTGTGAAATAGTTTGTGCTTCCAGATATCCAGACCGTGCTTTTCCAATTTCCTCGATTTGAGAAAATTATGATCTGTAGTATGTTTCTTATAAGTAAACAATCTCCATGTGAAAACCCGAGTCTCGAGCGCAAGTATGAAAGATTCGTTAAGAATTAAAATTTTGACTCACTGGTAGAAATTTTTGAGACATTCCCACCTTGCCCTCCCAAGCAAATACTTAATCGAAAGAAGTGTTAATGTATTGCTAGTAAAGTTGAAATCATTTTTATCATTTACCCATTACATAAGTTTTGAATATGAAAGGGATTCCTATTAGTGTATAAGTCATCATCATGTACTAATGACACGGCCGAGGCCCAAATGGCATTCCTAACAGTAAGGTTGTTCAGATCAGAGGGAATAACTAGAAAATATGTCTCCAAAATACTGAACTTACTTGGAAAGTAAAGTAACATGATTGTGAATTGTTGAAAGTAGTAACGGGGAAAATTCGGTGCGTTTTTATAGGTAAGCCCAAAAATGCCGAATCGGAAACATTATTATCGGTGATACACGAGTACCATTATCATCATTAGTGTGCCCGTTCAACTGATCCACCATTTTGTCAGTTTGCTACAGAAGTATGGCATTGTATCAAAGTAAGTAACCAATGGAACGCCTACGTTTGAACAATAGTAAAAATATAAAATACGCACACGAAATAGACTGAGTATCTTTGGGTAGACTATGGAAGCATAGTTACGCCAACTTTCAAAGCATTTCATGAACCGAACTGAACTCAAGCGTCTTTTCAAGAGATTAATGAAGTTTCACAATGGGAGAAGTACGAGAACATACGTTCCTAACATGTATAGACGTACTTGTGAAAGCATGAGAGAGAAAGGAGACATCGTGAAACATTGTACGCACATTAAATGTCAGAGTAATTTCACGGATGTCGGCATCTGTCCATTCATCCGAAGAGATTTTTCTCAGATTTTCCGCTCAAACAATGATGAATGATGGATAACTTCACCATGCTTTCCCCGTCATCCTTCACTCTTACTCCCAATTCCAAAAGTCTTTGGATCTTAATTCCTAACTATCTACTCAAGGAAATATCCTATCCGGTTCTTGTTCGTAACATTTATTTGCTAAATCAAGCGTGGTGCACTGATCTACCGAATGACTTTCTCCTAAAAGAAATAGTCAGGATTAAAGTTACTGATCTAACCTTTTTAAACTCATCAAATCGAACTCCCGCTGTAACAGATTTACAAATATTGCGCATTTTTAAGCGAAATTTTATAGACCTTGGCTGTACCATAGAAATAATCAGGTGTATCGTATAAGAATCTCCACGGCCCAGCCTTGATCGTAAGAATGCAAAAGTCGAAACTTAAAGTGGCATATTCTAAAAGAGAAAAGGTAGCTTAAAGAAGGAAAGCCGTACCATTTGTGCTGCTACTATTTCTCTTTTCATTGGACGATGAGGAAGCTGAAGTTAATAAATCGATGGTTCCACAGAGTCTGTCATCACTTAGGAGATTGGAGGAATGGGAGTGATGAAGAGAGTGATGGTGATGATGAAGATTATGGTGAGGGTTGAGGTCACTTAATGTGAGGTCTCTCACTGAACCAACACTAGCTCCATTTGAAACGGAATTTGATGAATTTGAAGTACCAAAATTCATCCCCATTCCCATTCCCACACCAGGAAGAGCTGAGAAACTTGCACTAAAATAATTACGACTGTCTCTGCTCACTACAGCTTCAGCATTTAATACTGCTTTTGCTTTTTCAACGGATTGTTTTAATTGTTCAAATGTAGACATTCCTCCACAACTTATTGTTGGAATTCGATAAGTACAACCAGCCGCCCAGTCACTTCCACTACAATCCTCCGTTTTGATACCAAATGGATTCATCGCTGAAATGGGCAATATATTTTATGTAAATGTCTAATAGAGAACTTTCTCAAATTTTTATCGTTTATCACACATATTCCAGAAAGCCACCATATACGCGTCTGATTAAAAGCTACATACAGCTGGTACAGAATTCTATGGGTTTGGTTTATTAAACCAGAAACTTAACTTTGAAAGACGACACATTTGGATGGGATTTGGACTACAGAAGAATGTAAAAGTGGTAAAAAAAATTACAATTAAGAAAAAGGATATTGCTACTAGTTGGACAGAAGGACGGAGCACTCAGCAAACCAAAACAATTTGCTTTAAAATAGTATTTTACGTTACGATTTAGAACATCATTTTTGTGGAATTAAAGAGCGACTTGTGGTTGAACAATAGTGAATAGTCCCATTAATTGGAATTCTCAGTCAGGCATGCTTCGTTATATTTTTCTAGAGAATGGGTTGGCTAAGTTGACTTTCGACTTGGCCTAAGGAAGATAGCCCTCATAGTAAGAACACTTCAGGATGATAAAATCATCTTCGTAGCATTCCGCACACATTGGTAGCCCGAGGAATTTAACCCTCAACTTAGCAATGGTGGAAGATGTGCCCTACATTAGAATTTTACTCAGATGGTGGCGTGCGTGAAGACTGAAATACATATCTGTTGACATTTATAGGACAGAAAAATCAGGAACTCACCTACGGACGTAGATGCCATGGGTCCAGTAACTCCTGTCATTCCACCTCCGCTGGACATCCGCTTGAGCTCCAGAGCTGTCTGATAGGAACAAGATGTGTCATACATACCAGTCCCTGCAACCATGGCACTTGTAGACGACATATCCCATTGATTTCTTACAACTCACAATGACTTTCCTTCACCTTTAACATTTCTCCATTTAATATCTTCAGAAGATTTTTTGAGGTTGGACCTACCAAGTGATTTGTTAAGGAACAAATCAAAATTAAAAAAAAAATAGTTATTGCAAATCGCGAGTCCCCGAAATTACAAAGATATCGTACATGCTTATTCTGTCCTACGCTTCCTACAAATGGTAACAAACTTTCCTATGCTATAGGACAAACTCGGCCGTTTCAGGTAGGTGGCCGCAGTGACAGGTTCGAATATATTAGTGTACGCTCTTATTATATTATCTAAGTACGAAAATTTATAATTTACGTAAGTGTATTTTGGAATAACAAGAAAAATATTAAGGATCTGTACTATGTTATAGTATCAGTGCTCAGTAAGTCTAGTGGCAGTGTTGTAAATGCCATTATTTTGAGGAATAATGATTCTGGACTTGAAGAAATACAAGGGCATTTGGGTAATAAAGCAAAGGTTTTTTCTGTCCACCACACATTATGCAAGCATTAAGGAGTAGAAGCGAAAGCCAGTAATATCGTGTATTAAACTTGTCAGATATGTCGAATGAGAAATGTCCGCTAGACATGCCTACTTCATGTTTTGAATAACTGAAACACTGTCCTGGACTCAACCAATTCTATTCGTGTTAAAAGGAAAGCAAACCACGGAGTTGTAGTACGCCCTCCTAGGAAGCGTTTTTTGATTACAGTTTCATGTGAAGGTTATGACAGGAATGTAGCACTAAACTCTTTATGAGTCTAATTCTCGTGTAAACATACTGAGTCAATTAGTCAATCTGGGCAGGGTTTATTCGACTGGTGAGCCCGGATAAATCGACTGTTACTGAGTTAAAGTGTGGCTAAATTGATGCAATTTTCGAAAGACTAAAAACTATAGAAAAATTTTATACTTCAACGTCCGGCATTTCTAGCTTAGTGAGGTGATTGTCCACTGATAAGTCACAAATTCCACTTTTATATGTTTTCGCAAAGAAAATTCAGTGTTCTGTGACCTAAGGTAAGGCCGCGATAATTCTAGTTTCATAAAAAGAATCGATAAAGTGAATGAAAGCCAAAAGAATATAAACACGACTTATTTCATTTCCTAATAATTCGTGTACAGGTTTTTCTGTGTTGTGTGAGATTTCAAATTTTGGAATTGCGAATTGGACTTGCGTTTAAGGAGCACAGTGTTGAGTGTGAGTAATCAAACGTGTAAACGAAAAAAGAAGCCTCAAGTCAAGTCGTTCGTTCGTATGAATTCTAAATTATATCGTCATGATGGCAATCACTGATATTAAGGCATCTAGTTTTTCCTGGTCGGAAGGTTGCTACTTCCGCTACATGAGAATTCGGTGCGGGGCCACGGAAATAGCCGTCGGGTTTTGCTGCACGCACCATGAAAATTTCCTAAAATCTATTACATTATACTGAAACCTTATGCATGCACGGGTTGTGATTGCAAATTGCAATGTAACTAAAGGATATTACGACATAGCACTTGTGATTTCTTTTTCAACGTAGATCTCGGCTGGTTCAATTCAAAAATCTTAAATTATGACCGGAGAAAGTGATTGGAATGAGGATATCAAACATACCTGTGATTCCGAATCCAACTTGGTGAAAGTGTTTGTGTTTTTTTGGGAAATGATGTTTTCGTGTACAGTGTAATTTCGGTGTTGGTAATACCGGGACAAGGAACTCTTCTGACTTCCTGCAAACGTCCGTCGAGGACAAGTACGTCCTTCCTGTTCCGTTCCTCCTGAATACGGTCCCGCTTTTCACCCAAATTTTTGTCCAAGTTCTTCTTCTCACCGCGTCGTCAGACTCAACAGCAATACACTCGGCTCCACCCCAGAAACCCCTCCTTTCCTCATAATTAAGCTCGTCCCGTTTTCTCCAGAACCAAACCCTACAACCCGGGTACCAGACCAGGCCATACTCCGATCCTAGTTTACCCGGCCATTCACTCTAAACACTCTCCTGTATCTTTTAACATCCTCTTTTTCAGACGGAAATCGTGCGGAAACTACAAAACTTTTCCTGTTACCTTCCGTTCCTACACGATCCAATTATGGAGATAGAACTTTGGTTCCGAACAACAAAGTTCGCTCCAAAGTTCTTATCAATGATGTTATTGTGGTTCTTAATTTGATTTAAGATAATTGAAACTTGTAATTAATTTTGAAATATTAAGCGCGACAAAACAATTTCAAACGTTTGACGAACTCATTAATTGTCGATAATGCAAGATATGGACCAATCTGAGTAAAATAATGGCGAAAGCCAGTGTGCTTGCTTCGA
>JAQGCA010003327.1:0-12009 GCA_034698945.1 Protaphorura quadriocellata | reverse complement strand
AAAATATTTGATATCTTTAACAATACATCCATCATCTTTTTTAACGATTCATCACTTTGACCATATGCTACACCTTTTGCCAACCAGCCACTTTTTTGTCGCTTCAATAAAAATTGGCCTGCTCATATTATCTGTATCCCACGCATTGGGATTGGGAATCTTATTCCATTCAACCGCTGATCGGCACATTTACATTGCTTTTCCCAGCCTCAGACTGGTGGAACTTTACAATTGTTCTTATGGTTTCGGGCTCGGGGACGTCTTATGATGTCTCTGTTTGACATCTGCATTTTTCCATAATAAAACGACCTCTCGCCATACAAGCTGTCATATGCTATTTTTGTTAGTTTTAATATATACATTTCTCTTATTGTGAAAAATTTAAATTTCTCGTACAGTGGTTTGACGTCATTGTTAGAGTTGGTAATGAAAGTACTCGTATTGGAATTTACATCGCGTACTGTCAAGAAGATATCTCACACGTGTAGTTGAATGCTGATACAGCAATTAACTACACGTGAAATCTGGTTATTTTCATATCTACAAGTTTATCAACACTAATTTGACGAAAACAGTAATATAAATCACCTTAACAGTGAAAGATCAAGTTTCCATCGATTTTTAAATATAATTGAGCCAGCGAGCGTAGTGAACGGAGCGAAGCTCTTATGAAAGACTTTGGGCTCTTTTGTGACGTCTTTTTTGTCGCTTTTTGTTTGTTGTAATTATGTAACAATAGTGCGTTACTAATGGTTACCGTGAGGGAAGCTCTTATGAAAGACTTTGGGCTCTCTTGTGACGTCTTTTTTGTCGCTTTTTGTTTGTTGTAATTATGTAACAGATCTATTTATTTTTTAAGGTCAGTGTCAAGATGTCAATACTACCAACTTCACTAAGTTGTCTTATTTTAGTGGAGTTGGTAGGTGACAACTTCAACTTCCAACTAAATACAACTAACAACTTCCTACAAAATTACATCTTAATTGAAGTCATATTACTTTTCAGATTGCTCTTCCACCGGTAAATGACTAAATTCACAACTACACAGCTCTATTTTTTTATTTGATTTATTCAGAAATGACATCCCGTCGAAACGGGTCATTGCGTCATTCGACTTGACGACACGTACAATTATACAGTTTTACATACTATTTAACATATAAATAAATATTTGAAGCACTTAACTAAAAATTTTTACCAGTTTTCAGTTAAATTGAAAACGCACAATACCCACAAAACATACTAAGAATAAATGTAACAGTACATCAATGTTAACTAAATTTAGACCAAACGCCTTACGTAAAATTAAACAAGTTTTTATCCAGTGCTTGCGCCAGTCGCCCCAACAACACCCTAGTTGCGGCACTGCATAGTTTAGAACAGGGAGAGTAGACAGTATATTACCGGGAGAGCCGGTAAATACCAAACAATCAAAAACGTTGTTATTACCATATAACGTAACGTTGTTATGTCATATGCTAAAGAGACTCAAAGGAATGACATTCCCCCATCTAAAGCATATTGGGCCGAAAGCCTAGGTTTCCGACACAAAAAAATAACAACGTTTTTGATTGTTTGGTATTTACCGGCTTTCCCGGTAATATACGGTCTACTCTCCCTGGTTTAGAAGGCATCGTTCGGTAGTACAACTAAGCAGTGATACAGTCTATTTGTCATAACAATTCCAATTTTAACTAATGTATCCCTCGTCCACTTGACACAATTTTTATTCCATTTCCGAAATTTCCAAACATTCTGTTGATCCTCTACAATAATGTCAATTAATTTTAACCCTTGCTCTCTACTAATATTCCTGGGATGTGTTTTAGCCCCGTCGAATTCCTCTTTAAATTTTTGTACATTAGTTATTGGTTCTACTTTAAAAACCACCTCATGGCTGACTAGAGTTAAATCTGCCCGGATAATGAATCGTCTATGATTCTGGATTCCTTCCAGGAGGAGAAATACGTGAGGACTAAGTCCCCCTTTAGAGTTCAGCTTACGTATTGGGGATACTTGCCAAATATTTGATGAAATACTCAGTTCTTGTTTACCACGGATAATTGGTTTCATGACCGCAGTCGTGGATATAGCTGTTGTGCCTGTGATCGGACGGAGAAGTTGAGCCCAATGAATAAATGGTTGATGATTTGAAGCCGGTTTGCCGATTGCACCAAAACCACTAAGGATCTTTTGATTACCTTCTGATAAATGATTACTCTGTGTGATAATGCATTTGTTTGCGTAGAGTGTATGCATCGCTTCTGATTGGTACCAAGGAATACTCACCTCAACGTTATTCATCTCATTCATAAACAAATCAAATTTACAAAAATTTGTATAACCCAAGCTAAAATTGTAAAGTATGACGGAGCATTTAGTATAACTCTCTTGACTCACAAACTTGATAGATTCCGGAGCAAACCAGAGACGGAATTCCTTCAACAATGTATTTTTCTTGTGATTCCAAAATTTGATGAGTCCGGACATGTCTCCAGTAATTAGGAGATTGAGTGAAATGTTCAAGTCCTGTGCAATAATACAAGGCGATGGAGTATTATCTTTAGCCACACTACTTGACTCCATAATTATATTTTTTAGAGAATTTTCCTGCGTGTTAAGGATAGAAAGATGGCAACCTTTAGCCCTATTAACCAAGCTCTCGTAGCTAATTAAATATATTTCACTTATAGTCGAACATGTTACAACTGAAATATGCCTTAAGAGTAGGAATTTATGAGTGACCTTACAAATGAACTGTGCGTTTGGTATATTCCATACATTTGCATAGAACATTCCGTGACATCCGACAAATATTGTACCACCTTGGGATGATGTGTCAAATGAAAAGTGTGTGTATTCACTTTTGTAACCTTCCGGTTTCTCGAATGGTAATAATTTATACTCTTTAAAAAAATGATCTTGGTATGAATTTGGTTGAATTGAGTACAGTTGCACTTGTCCTTGTCTAGTATCCTCTGCTAAAAGCGTTCCACTCAAATTGATTTCTCTAATGCTAGTTGGTCCTTCAGAGATTAAACATTCTTTGAGTATTTGGCAGTTTTCAATGTTAACAAGGCAGTATTTGATGGATGGAAGAGATCCATCCTTACCAACAAGGATCAAATAATATTTGTTAATAAAATAGGAACTAACCAAATCCTTATCCCGATCAAATCTGCCGATTGACAATCCGGTTCTTAAATTCCAAATTTGGCCGTACGGCACACCGCTAGAAATAGCCAACTGGGCAAGAAGATTATTCATCATCGAGATACTTACATTCTCAATGTACACAGATGATTTTGAACATCTCATGGAGCCAATTTCGTCATACTTTGTTGGAATTGAATTTTTAGTTAGAGTGCGACTTCCTGTACAAGAACTGATGAGGTATTTGCTGTCATATGAAAATAGAAGATGAGATACGGAGAGCGAATATGAAATTCCAACCACGTTTAGTAGTTGTCCAGACGGAATCTCCCAAATGTGAATGCATCCAACGCTACTTCCGCTCCCGAGAACATTCCCTGCCTCATTAAATCTTACGCATTTAACAGATGCAAATATATCGCCTCCTTGCAAACGCATCTGGGGCTTACTTGAGGGTAGGGAGTAAATATGTAGCTCCCCATTCGTAAATCCAAACGCGAAACGCTGACCTTGTCTATCAAAATCAAGTACTGCATCGTCCCCATCAATCGGATTGTAATCTCCGCAATAATCAAATATTTTTTTTGTTTGGACGCTACCGTCTTCTTGAACTGTCGCGAGGGCGAGACCTCGACTAAATCGAATGGCAAAGAACTGACCCAAGTAATCAACACGAATCCAGGCAACTCTACGTGGAAGTAGATATTGATAAATATGACTTGTTTCAAATGTTGTTGAGGTTAGTGAATCGACCTTAAAAACAGAAAGCGTCTTGTCAGCAAGGGCGGAGTACACAAATTGTGCTCTATTATCGAAATAAATGGGGTGTTTCGGTTTAAATTTTATTTCTCCATCGACCGCACCAAGCAATAATAAATTGGGAAACATATGTTTGTTGGCTGTAAGCATTTTCAGATAAGAATCCATCCATTCAGAACTAACTTTATCCAAATCAAATGGAAATAAATATGTCGATTCAACACTAGATTCGCAAACAAATTGAGTCTTTACATCTATATCGTACAAGTGCATGTTTGACTCGTAGAAACTGATCACATCCGCGCAGTTAAATATTACAATATTTGAACTCATGTAAATTTGTGGTCTAGTTGTCTGAACTTGGAATAAAAATTCCAAATTTTTTGTCGAAATATTCCACGCCCAAATTTTCCCATTTGTTTCTGATAGAATTAATTTGTTTTGTGGATTTGTTTCTGATAGAATTAATTTGTTTTGTGGATTTTGTTGATCGAGAGCGAGGAAATAGGGATTGGTTTCAAAGGGAGAACTAGCTTCCTGTCCAATATCTAAATATTCCAGATTAGCACCTTCAAATCTTGCACTGGAAATAAATGACTGATTAAATCTAACTCGACTCAAATCAGCTGAGCGGAAATCCGTTGCGAAACAAACAGACTGGCGAAGGTCAGCCCCGGCTAATTGTACTTTGGATAAATCCAAACCAGAAAATGAAATGCCTGCCTTATTTAGAATAGTTGCACAATTGGCTGAGAGAATTGAAATGAGAGGTCTTCTTTTGGATTGCATTATTATGTTGCACAATAATTTAGTCATATCTTGATTGTAATTAACCGTTTCGGCAATCATGTCAAGAATATCTGGTTCCTGGATGAGACAACGATTAAGAGATGGTGATTGTATAAGGTCAGACATAACATCAAATAATGGAGACTGAATACCTACAAGAAAATCATTCGCTGAAAAATATTCCGCCAAGGAACGATGAAGAAATCTAAATTCCCCGTTCCAGAATTCAACCATACAAACATTTCTCAACGTTTTCAGATTTTCTATTTTCTCTTCATTAATTGGGTCATCTAATCTAGGAAATAAATTGATCCGACTCTGACTCATACTTGGAATTATTGGATCAGCAAAATATATCTCCAATTCCTTGGGGTCAACATAACAAGTTTCGTCTTTACCACCAAAGGTCTGTTTCAATGCAATTGTAAATGTGGAATCCTGAAGGTATCCGTCAGAGTTCATGAGGCTCTGTGCCAAATTCCCAGCATAATCTCTGAACAGTGAAATCAGACTCGATTCGCTTTGAATTTCTTTTGTCAATTGGTGACCGGACTTGAAGAGTCGGTGTGCCTGATAAGAAAACCATTGATTTGTAAACTCTCGAAAGACGAATGTTTTTGTCGATGCAATATTCCGCAAATGTGATAAAAATTCAGGACTTTCAACATTTTGCCAACTCAAATTCCTTGCTTCGTCCTCTAACTGATTTTGTTCAATTATTTTTGGAAGTGCAATTAGAATTAAACTGAGGAGATGCGGATTCTGAGCTAACCTTTTTAAATCCGATAGTTTGTCCAACCACTTCAAATATGTTTCTGCAATACCCCATTCTTCAAATTGTAAAGCAGTTTCCTTTGCCATTTGCCACTTTGAATTAGTCAGCTGTTCAATATCTGTTCTGTTCAAAAATTCTGTAAAGTTTCCAACATATTCAGTAATTTGTGGTGTTTCAAAAAGTTGGAGGAAGTATTCCCGGTAACCCAACCTAACCAAGTCTGAGTCACCTGTTATAACATAACCTTCACGAAATGATTGGAAAAGATCTGATCGACCAAAAGGAGGTAAACTACCAATCCGTGCAAACGTGATCGATTTGACACTACGGAAGCCTCGACCACCTAACCCCCACCCATTACCATTGTACAAATTTATAAGTTTCGGTAATTCATCGTATCCGTCGAGAATAAACACAAGCTTAGCATTTTTTAGTCTTGAACAATCCTTTGGAGTAATATTCAATTTGGATGAATATTCTTCAAATATTTGGTCAAGTTTTAATCTGTCGACGTGAGGAAGAAAAATATAAATTGGTATTAGGATATCATTAAATTCCGATGTATTTAGGTCGACAGATTGAAGTGTTTGCCAAAGGGATTGGCACAATGAAAGGGCATACGAAGTTTTTCCTAACCCTGAATCTCCTAAAATTAAAAATGATGCGCAATTATCTGATTCCAATTCTACCTTTATCTGTTGATTCAAATCGAATGACAATTCTTTTTCTACTTCCTTTCCCTCACATTCATTCACTAACTCTTTTTCTAAACCAAACCGAGAGTATTTAAGATTAGCTTGAGATGGAATGTAAAGAGAAGTGGCCAAATGTGCACACTTACCGCCCATAAAAAATCTGTAATACCCATTCACGAATTCCGTATACATTGAACTAAGCAGTGGCTCTTTAAATTCCATTTTTGGTCTAAATGTTAAACAAATTACAATTAATTAATTTCTGGGTATAGCTTGTTGAGTTGTGGCAGTTTTGGCATCTTGTGGCAGTTGCATAGTTGCATTTGTCAGCTCTTCACTTCCCGTTTGTTTTAATGCCTCTTCCAAATTCTGCACCAAAAACTCATTAGATGGTAAAGTACGTAATAGAATTAAAAAAAAATGAGTTACCCTTTGAACTTCAGCATCAGCCTTGGCCTTAATCATACGGTCAATCCTCACCCTTGGAATCTTACAAGGCAAATATGTTCCAGGGAATTCCTCTTTACAAACTTCCTTTAATATTTTTTCACACCATGAAATACAATTGTGGCATTTCTCGCCAGAATGCATCCATACATATGACTTTGCATCTCCCAGACTGCAGAATGCGATAAATTCTCTGTAGTCCTCCCTAACTTTTTCCCAAAACTTGCGACCTTGTTCACTACTTAACGGTTTGCACTTATAATGTTTGCATTTATTTAGTTTCTCTACAAATCCGTTTTCTGTCCAACACTGTGTAGAGAGTTGTATTTCTGCAGGCGCAGAACTGTAGCATCCGTACTTATTAATCAGTTCAGCTCTGTAAAATACATGACGGCTGTCACTAACACCTTCCAAAATTAAATAAGCATGACTCACTGTTCGCGGAGAGTCTATAAAAACGTAGAGTGCCCATAAATGTTCGTCTATCATTCGTTCTTGGTCAAATAGGGACTGAAGGACCAATTCTGTCCGCAGATCACCGCACACTTCGGAGTCACTGCTTGAGAACATTTAATAACCTTAAACAATGGAACACCTGTAACGTCGGCACCTCACACGTGGTTCACTTTTTAATTTTATCTCACATTCTGCATCAGCATTGTACGTTTGACAAACTGCATTGAATCCTGAATTAACGAGACGTTGCTGATCTTCGGTGGTGATATCAAACTGTAAAGTGTCGATTTTTAGATGGTCAATCTCAATTGTTTGTAAATTATCAATCACTTCACGTCCAATTTGATTTCTCTGTTGATTCGAAAAAAATGCTGCTCTGAAACTTGCTTGAATAAAGTCCAGCGTTGTCTTAATTTCCTTCGGTTCGGACTCCTGTGAATTAACTAAACGGAAACCAATGGTTGAAGTTGAAAGTCGTTGAAATAATCGATACGGATAATTTTCAGTTATTCCACCATCCACGTAGAAGTCATTGTTGAGTGTCCCATCCTCATTCGTCTGTTGCCAACGTTTATTCACTATACGAAAATTGGATCCTTTTACGTAGACGTGATGAGGTGCAAATAGAAATGGAATTGACATGGAAATCTTTACTGCATCAGAAATGACGACATCGGGTGTCTCATTATAGGAGAATGTCACCGTACCCTGTCTACTCAAATTGTAGCCGACCACAAACAATTCCTTGTAATTGTTTTTGTGATCCTTTAATTCTTTAAATGTACAATAACTAATGCCAGTTTTATTTCTGATCAGTTCTTCAATCCATTTGAGGACTTCGTAACCAGGATATAATCCTAGTTTAGAGGTGGACACAATTCCCAAATCCCAAATCACGGAAGAAAATGTTGAAGCTTTGGAAGGGGATGATTGGCGATTCCAATTAATTAGGCGATTTCTATTCACATAACTCAACTCATGATCCAAGAATGGTTTGAAATTTTTTGTTAATATAATTTCAAGTTCTGGAAGCGTATAATTGAGTACGACGACCAATGCCGTGATAGCACCAGCTGATGTTCCACCGACACGTTTGATTTGATTCAAATCAAGTCCACATTTTTGCAAACCAGCCAACGCACCCAAATATGCAATTCCCTTCACACTGCCACCTTGGAATAACAAATTCTCAACGTTCTCAAATACCATACCTTTGTTATTTGGATTTCACGGATTACGGGTATTGTGCTGATTTTGATAGTGTGATGATAGCGCTACGTGCCTGGGTACTCTGGTTGCCGAATAATTTCCATGCGAATGTCATGTGCAAAATTACGTAATTCTGCGAATGGGTGTCATCTTCTCATCTGAATCTGAATCATCTGTGAGTTCCCAAAGGGTTGTATAGTTTCTTTAGAATTGCATGCATAGTTACTCCTGTTTTTTATAGACGTAAAGACGTAATCCGAAGCGTAGAACACTCACAGTGATATAGTCGTTTGGTCTGGTAATGCATAATGGGTATGCGTATGCTACGTATTAAATTTTTTCTCTACGCTAAATACAGGGTACGACACATTAGGTTTGCCCCGCCCCTGCAGCCGGATCAGGGGGGTCGGACAAAAAGTGAAATATACATTTTGTAAAGAATCTTATGAAGGATTTGGAATGCTATTCCGCTCAAATATCCGACGCGTGTAGCCGCGGTGACGAGCGTTTAAGTAAAAATCTGTATGAAAACATGGATTTCTGTACGGATTTTCAACTATAACACGCCCACAATTTTTTTTAAAGAAAAATCCACGAATGTTATGCTTTTCGGTATATTTTTCTGCAATTTTTAAAATTTTGTTCAACCGGTTTGGAGAAAGTCGATTTCTCCATGGTTTCTTTCATTTGATCATAATGTACAGTATATTCGTGCACCCTGACTATCTCAGGAACCATAATAGTAAGCAACAAACGGAATACACCATTGGAAAGATCAGCTCAGTCTGGACTTCAGACATGTCATTTGAGCTCGGTGACACCGCGCATTCGCGCGCAGCTCGCGGAGGAAAATAAATAATCCCTTTTTGGACGCTTTCTTGCCCGTTTTCGATGGTCTTCTGTTCGAAAAGCCATGAAAACTTAAAAATTTCCGAAAACGAACTTCACCACCTGATTTGCATTCGTTTTTTGAAAATTTTGAGACATGGATCGAAAATTTCTGAAAAAGTTGATTTTGGCCGAAAACTTCAATTTTTGCGAGATTTGATCATTCTCAAGGAAATCGAGATTTTGATGCAAAGTCAACTTTTTCAGAAATTGTCGATCCATGTCTTAGAACTATCAGAAAACGAATGCAAATCAGGTGGTGAAGTTCGTTTTTGGAAATTTTTAAGTTTTCATGGCTTTTCGGGCAGAAAACCATCGAAAACGGGCAAGAAAACGTACAATTTTTTTTTTTTTTCCTGCGCGCGAGGATGCGCGGTGCCACCGAGTTCAAATGACATGTCTGAAGTCCAGACTGAGCTGATCTTTCCAACGGTGTATTCCGTTTGTTGCTGACTATTATGGAGGGTGCACGAATATACTGGGGACCCTGTACAATTAGCACTCACCACAAAATGTGCTCACTGTTTCTTAATGTAGTTTCCCTCGAATGCATTTTTCCTATTTCGATTTTAAGCTTTTGGATTTTGCTAATTTGCATCTTTTTTCTGATCAGTCTTTGCACGAAGACTGCACTGCTGCTTTAAATTTTTGACAATTTGAAAACCGCTTTCGCCTTAAGGACACTTGGGATAATAAACTAGAATGGAGATTTACGTGTATTTTTTTTCGGTTGACCTCGTCAACTATCCTAACCCTGTTTAACTAAACGTTCTGGAATTTTGTGTGGTCGTTCCCAGGTCTTCAGTTAGGGCCACCGGTCAAACCTTTACGGTATCATACCTTATTAGAAAAAATAAGTCATACGGAAAAAGGGTTTCCGTTGACCCATCGACGACTCTTGACTCCTCGAAGGTCGATCCGAAGTCAAAATCGAATATGTTGCCATCGAGAAGTTTAAACTGGATCGACTGCACTTATTGTTAAAATAATAACTTTTCGACGGCTGGAGAACATCGGAGAACCCGGAAGAACTTTACAGCACAGATAAATAAAAATCGGCACAGAATGTTGGCTTTGTCACGTAAAAATGTGTGTCTCCATTTGATTCCCGGAACTGTCTAATTTTACATATATGAGATTCATAAAAAATAAAAATTTGGCTTGCCCAGACTGTGTCCCGGAATTGGTGCTACAATATCCTCCTGTTATTAATGACTCCTGCAGTAAGTTCTTGGTTAGTTTAGTTAGAATATTGTATAAGTATGTACACGTTAAAAATTGTAAGATTAAGATTGCAATCGATGAGCAGGCAATCACTGAGGATTTTTTAAAAATTGTTTTGAAGTTTTTTGATGATAAGGGCTAGATTTCCTTATCTTATATTGTTGACACTTGCATCATGAAATTGGTCTGTTTTATGGATAATTGTTTACCGTTCACTGATCACATTAATTGTACTAATTTTAATATTCTAATTACGATTCATTTTGAAATTGATGTCTTTCTGTGGATATTCTATGCTTTGTTATCTCTCTGTTGTTGGAAAAACCGGTCCGAATGTTGACAATTTGGATCGGATTGGATGCGATTTTATTATAGTCATCAATAATCATAGCTCACACAACGTAAACATCAAAAATGAAACATTGAATTATCAGTAATTGACATCGATTCCGACTTAATAAACAACAAAAACAACAAACAACAACAGTGCAAACTGAAATTCTTGACCATAATAAAAGCAATTAACTAACTAACTAACTAAGATGAAAACGGATTAAGTCTTCGACAGCTTAGAAATAAGGGTTAGAAAGTTTGCATTAAACGGCGTCCACGATATATGTATCTGTTTGGCCTGTTGTGGTCCATGGAGTCAATAAGGTTAAGGGAATAGTTTGTGTACGTAATAAGTAGCAGAGGCATTGCAGCTGAAGTGTGCAAGTAAGATCTAGTACTCATGTCTGTAGCAGAGAACGTATGAGGAAGATAGCCGAGTCAAAATTTATCGTCCTTTGAATGGGTCCTACATCTACGTAAAATCAGAGGATGATTAGAGCCTATATTATAGTAACCCTGGCGATGCGGTGAAGATCTACATTTTTGTAATTGCCTTACCCTACACTGTGAAGGTTAAACCGAACTCCAGCTACGGCAAAAATACTTCGCATGAAGAGGGTTTAAGCTCGTTTTTTGTTACTTAAAATAGCTAAACTCAGAACCACACCCTGAAAATGTTTTCCTTTTGAACAGAAAATATCTAAGGTCCTTTTGGTTTGGCTTTGGTAGTTTTTTCACAATTCGGTTTTCGCAACACCAGGAAAATAACATTCAATGCTCTTCGCTTTTTATAGCCTTTATTAGCCCGTGGTACTACGTACCGTAAGGGCTTATAAAATCCCCCTGTCTACATTTAGCCCAAAAACGTTTGCTTCTTGCATGCAGTTTTATAATACCCGACGCCGCTTTAATGTTCCACTTCATTTGACTAATTTCTGGAAAAAAGGTTTGCTTCTTGCATGCAGTCCTATAATACCCGACGTCGCTTTAATGTTCCACTTCATTTGTCCGAATGTCTAGTACGATTCGAGAGCAACGTATTTATAAGACAATTCCAACTATTAAAAAATGCGCTCCAACTATTAAAACAGTTTTTAAACTCGATCAATACAAGTCATGACGTACTCTTTCAAATCACCAAATTGTTTATGACCTTAAAAAGTATGACGCTGTAATGTTAGAGAGATGGGACAAAAAGTATGACGCTGTAATGTTAGAGAGATGGGACAAAAAGTATGACGCTGTAATGTTAGAGAGATGGGACAAAAAGTATGACGCTGT
>JAQGCA010003326.1:0-12010 GCA_034698945.1 Protaphorura quadriocellata | reverse complement strand
ACATATGAGCACATGGGCAAGCGGTGCGCGAAAATAGAAATCCGCCGTGGGGGACATCTGCGGATTCTGCCAGAACCGACCTCCAGCGATTGTTTTATTTTTATAAACAATAATGTCCTCTCCATATTGCCTTGTTTCCTCCAAGCTAAAATGTATAAAACTTTCTTAGGACAAAAGGAAAGCAATGCATCCTTCATGAATAAATTACGCAGCGATATTTCACCTTGCCTTCACGCGAATGTCATTGAATGTGTGAATTTTCTAAATGACCAGTTTTGAAATATTTTAATTGAAGTTTTCTTGTCAGAGTGTATAATTTGTCTAACAAGAATTAGAGGAAAATTCAAACAAACGATGAAAATTTCGTACCCTTGAAAAACGTGCGAATGGTTACATTCATTATGTGAAAATGAATATAATCCCATTAATTGACATTGCTCATAAGGCGTGGTGAAATATTTGCATAATATTAGTGGGAGTGAGAATGGATACTACAGGGTGGTCCATAACCGTTTGGTACTACTCTACAGCCTAGCCGTGGGGACTCGGGAAAAAAATGAGGTATACATTTTGTAAAGAATCTTATCGAGGATATATCATGCCTTAGTGCTTACGCACAGCGCCCTTTAAAAGCTAAAGCACGTGTCTTTTTCATTTTTTTGGACCAGAGGTAAACCTGAAATTATATTTTCAGCGGGGGAAAGATTGGATGTCATCATCACATCGGATTTCACTAATTCTTACGGGATTTTTTTTATATCCTTTGTAAAAATTGGTGACCAATGAGTTTGCTTCAAAACTCTATCCACCAAAGAAGTCCACAGTATTTCAATTCATTAATTTATTGTTTATTAAAATAAATTTATTGATTAATGGGTAAATGAATGTGATAATTATAATTTGCTCATTAGCTATTTTGGTAAATATTATTTTGTAAACGGTAAAGCTGAGGTATGGATGGAACAAGCTTTCGTCGTTGTTATTCCGTTAGGTCTTTTCTACAATGATTTTCAAAAAGAAGGAAACGAGGTAGTTAGCCGGAAAATATAGATGCACAAAGCAAACATTCTCCAGTAAAGAAACTGGACTTTATGTATGAAGACATACGTACGAGGAATGAATACTTAATATGCCTCCGTTTGTATTTGTAGCACTGGTCAATATTTCATACTCCGAAATCAATACTTGCCGAAAATGGTCAATTCAAGGTCAAAGGCTTATACATTTTTGCAGAAACCAGTATTTTCCGCATACCTACGGTCCTAGTACATACATATAGCATGTGTAAACTCATTGGCCTTGACCCAGTGAATTAAAAAAAAAGAACCCAAAGAATTCAATATTACAAGGAGTAATTTTGATATGATCCTACTAAAAGCCAAAGAATTATAAAGAAATTATAAAGAAATTAGAAGTCAGTAATTATATGTATGTATTCCGATATGGTCAAAAGTACGGACTTTTATTAATTCCTCCTTAAAGGCTTACGAGAAAGTGGAACGTAACCCGACTTCAATTGGACACTCGACTTTTAATTCGTCATTAACTGACCTTATTAATGCAGATAATAATATTTTCTTATAACCTGTAATACACTTTTTTAAACCCTTAAAAAATTGGTGGCAATAACCTGTCCAATGGATCAAGACTGTCCTGACGATATTTATGCAAAGCGGTTTCCTTGTTAGTCTACACGACATTTCGACGCACATTTTGTATCGATACATTCCACAAGCGCAAATAAATCATCGACGTGATTCCAAAAACCTTTTTGATTTGTGGAAAATGCCTACTGCGCTACTATGGGTGAAAAGTGTACCCGAATATTCTAAAATATTTAAACTCGACATGATTTATTGACATGGATGTCCCTGACAGAGTGTCCGCTTCATATTGGACAAAACCCCAGGCGCTATTTGCCATCAAATCAAATATTTATATTCCCCGAAATATTTTCAACCTGTCATGCGCTCATGCGTCTTATTCTGATTTTGACTTACGACTGTCAACGGTGATTCCCACTCGGACCTCATTTTCAATTTTGAACTTGAAATGGCCTTTGTTCGAGATTTTGAAGTTTCACTGGACAATGTCTCCATTGTTGACTCCGTTGACTGCATGAATATTGAAATTCACCAAATATCTGCCAGTCACTTAGGAAGAATTCAATTTCTTATCAATTGGCCGATTTTTTCAAAGTACCGGAAGCACGTCACTCACATTGTGTTTCCCAAGATTTTTTTAAACAGTGACCATTCACTTTGAAAATGTTCGAACACTTCATGGAAGATAATCAATTTTTAATTATTCTCTTCGGAAAATTTTTTCGAACTTTGGAAGTATCGTTGTATCACATTGTTATAATTTCGAAATGATATTTAATACTGTCAAAATAATATTGAATTTTTAATACAACCTTTAATTTTTCTATAGTCAATATTTATCTGATTTCATCACAATGTCATAGTGTACATAAATGCATGTTTACTATTTTAATTATTTATAGCTAAATTGGCACTTTTAATTTCAATTTAAATTGTCAGTCGAACAAAGTCAAAATAGCTGCGCACTGCAAATTCTTTTGAAACTTCACGGCACGCAATATGTAAATAACACAGCATGAGATTTGCGAATTGGAATTCCGGATTTGCAACAATGTTCTACGCAATAATAATTTTGCCCCGAGGGCTAAGAATGATTAAGTTGATCAGCGAGTGTGAAATATTAAGGACAAAACTCAAGTTTTAACTTTTGCTCTAAAATTCTAGTTTTAATTATGAGGATAGTTCATTGGCCGTAACGTAGACTTCAGGTACCTTTATGACAAGGGTACACTCCTGACTGTTTACCCTGACTGATTGTTACAATGATTTTATTTTTCAACTCATGATCAGATTGATTTTTGCAAAACAAAATTTATCAATTATTTTTGTATTTCTCTGCGTACTCATTGGCAGTGCGAAATTGCGACGTGTGTTGTGTTTTTTAATAACTAAGGATCTTATTGTGTTGTGTTATGTTATGTTTCCATTTGCACTCGTATGACTTCTACGTCGTTGTTTTTCAATGTGGGAAAATAGCAAAGCAATAAGAAAAAACAATTGCAATTCGCATGTGAAGAGTGAAGAGTGCAAGTGGACCGGGGAATGCAAAAACACAAGTTAGTAGGAAATTGTGGGGGTTTTAATCTGTTATGGTCTGCTACTGCACATGCTATACTATGTGAATGGATGTTGTTGATAATTTTTTTTGCAAGCGGAATAGCAAATAGCAATAGCAGGATGTAATTTTTTTCCCTAGCGCTTCCTATGTGAATTTGTGAATACAGTTGCGTTTTGCAAATTGACTTGAAGCCAAAGGAAATAAAGAGAAACAGAGTTTGGTTTTTTACGTGCTCAGAGTGTTAGTGAGTGGATCAGCTGATTTCGGGGAACCACACAGCTGTCGACAATATATCTCATTTTTTATATTATAGATGCTCTCAAACGTTGAATATGACGGGTACGAGAGACGTGAGATTCAACGGGTCTATTTGCATGACTAATATTAATGAAACAAAAACAGTTTTTTCTTAGTGTTGGGTGTAATAAGCACGATCATGATGGTCCCTTGTCGTGGCATCGCGTACTTGTTATACAACTCAAATATTTAGAATAATACAAAATGCGCCCTTGTGGAATTCACCCATATTTTTGTGGATATCCTCCACTTTATTATCAAAATTATGGGCCCTGAGAATTATAATTCTTAGAAATTGGATAATAATATTTTGGGGACAATGTGTAGCTTCCTATTTGGCTTAGGGGAGGTTCGCCAGGTATTAGTAGGAAAACAAGTTCGGTTCGGAAAACCATTAAACATTGTCACTCCGATGGATCGAACCTACCACATAGCCAAGTGAGACACCTCTACAAATATTCGGATTCTGATCCAGACTCCTTATGTTTATACATAATACTCAAGTTGAAATAATCTAAGCATTGTTAGTTATTTTTTGTGATAAATTGATGATGAGACAAATCGTAAAAAATAAATACTAAAAACTAAAAATGAGGATGAGAAATCTGGACCGATTTGAGTCGGAGAAGCTCAGTTTTTCCAATTCGAGAAAAAATGGACCCAACATTTTATGGGATGGATTTTTTGATGACTCTCTCTCTACTGTCCCGAAATTGTCCAAGTTGTCGACTACTACATACCATAGCAGTTTTGGTTTATATTTGGCCGTAATTTAAATTACGAAAACTGAAAATAAAACAGTTGATGAGTTTTGCAGTGACATGGAGAATGTTTAATGAAGAATTGAGTGCCTGCATAGAAGAACGTACTATCTCCAGGGCTAAAGCCCTGGAGATAGGACGTTCTTCCATTCAGGCACTCAATTACAAATAAAATTGTTACACAAAACATTTAAACTTTCACCGAGAAGGAAGTGAAAGAATTGTGGTTATCAACGAAAAACCATTTGTACACAAAACGTTACTTGCCATTGCCATGATGCCTGTCTTCCTAAGTTCTGCAAAAATACATAATCCAGTTAGGAATTCGGATTCAGATTTTTCAAAAACTTACAAAAAATTTTACATTGTACAAATTTTATGGTCGAGAATACTTATCTTTCCTTTTGAACCACATTTATAGATTCTGGCATTCTAAATGCATGGTTTGATTGAAATTTTGTACCTAATATTTACTATTTATTTTGAATTTATGTAAAATACACCCAAAAATTATTACATTGGATTGAATTCATTATTTAGGTACGAGCTTTCCGAAAAGCATTCACATAACATACAAATATGATTAGATTAAAACCCATGTAATGAAATCAGCTCTCCCAATATCGGAAACCTCCTTTATTAAATTTCTTTTTTTAATCCTAAGCGTCATAATTCAGCTTTCTATTTAACACACTGATGTCTCTGTATTTTCCGAGTTTGACAAATAAGTAGTCCATTGCTAAGCGTAAACATAATTCAAAAATCCAGTCCGTTCGAGTCATTACCACGAAAGAACAACACGGAAATCAGTGATGCATGAATAAGAAACAGTGCCAAATGTCAAGACAACAATTGTTTTCGGGTCAGGCATTTCAATTTCCTATTTGTCATTACGTCCTTCCTATCGGTGTCTCCTGGTTGTGTTCTGCACTTGCTGTCGTCTAGTAAGTCGAATTCACTATATACATTTCGGTTAAAGGTTAAAAGGACGACATTACAAGGTTTTCTGCGTCCAAAACTTGCGAGGACGGCTGAAATCCTGTATTAATTCCACAAGAGTACGATTGCGAGTCTGAAATTGAAATAAGAATTATAAGAAACCGAAGTGCTTTCCAGTCGGAAATATTCATTGGATTTCCAGTAAGAACCAGCACTAAGTTAACTTGCTAATTCAACTAGTTATCGCACAGTCTATCCCTGACTTAGCAGAATAGAGCCTAATTTGACAGCTATAAGGAAGTTAGCCTTAGAGCCCGGGTTCTTAATGCATTGACCAAATGGTATCGTCCCTTTTGACTCATGTGTTCCGTCTCAGTTATTTTAAAATGAAATTTTGTAAAATCCTTTGGTTTCTTTCCGATATTACAGATTTGAACTACTTTTCTACTGATTTGATCATCGCTATGGGCAACTGTTGCGGAAGGACAGTAGGCCCAGCCCCAGTGGACAACGAGAACAGTACTTCAGTTGAACCGGAAAGCACGGCGGAAAACCGGTTGGCATTAACCAGGGTGTTACCGATGGTGGTGCCACCTGTACCGCGGAAACGGGAAGCGCCCCGACCGAATCCTGATGGGAGAGATCTGGTCATCCCTAACGCTGAGACCAAACCAACGGAAGTAACTCAAGACGAATGAAACATCCGAAATTCTATTTTCGACTGGATTAAAACAACTAAGGACACATGAAACTCAAACAATTATATAGCACACAAATTAATTTTAGTTTTTTCATTGAAATTAACCTAATTTATTGGTGACTCAAAAATAAAAATGTGAAAATCCATTGAATATTGAATTATTGCCTTTTGGGTGGTGCATTTTAGCCCGATTTACCCAAACAGCTGCTTGTGAATTTTTTCGAGTGCTCATGGTGATGCGGGGTCAAGCTGACACGACATACATTGATAGTATTCAATTAAATTGACATAACAGTGGACACTACCATTTAGCCCATTTGCAAATGCCTGAAAATTTATTAATGCATATTAGGAAAACGCAGACAAGCCTTCACGCTAAATATGTAGAGAGAAATGTTAATTTCTTAAATTCATGCTTCAATTCTTAATATCTGTCTTCGAATTTAACATTTCTTACTAGATAGAATGATTTCTTTTCTTCTACCAAATCATAAAATTTTCTTAATTTGTTAATTTCTGACCTAATAGCGTCTCTTTTTACCGAGGAAATTCTTCAAAAGTATTAATGCAATAGTTTGGTGCAAAATAGAACATTTGCAGAAAAAGAAGTAAGGCCAAGAATGACTCAGATATTTTATAATTACAAAATATACAATTTCTTCCCATAAGAGGAAATTTCCTGGTAAAAACCTCATCGTCATTCCATTTGTTTCAGTTTATAATTTGCAGTGCAACTGAACAACTGATGAAAAACTTGAGAAGGGATGTTGATGATGAGTTTGTCCTTACTTTATATTTTATTTGTTTTATGTACCTATCACGAAATATATTCTCGCATCATTGATTCTCTTATGTTTTAGACACCTTTGTGATTCCGTACAGTATTTAACTGAGAAAATATGATTTTATTTTCTAGTTATTGCTCATATCTTGAAATATAGGTGAGAACTATTACGTAATGCAATTGTATAGATCATGGATGGTCACTTTGGCTAAAAAAAACTGTGATGGGACTTACCTTGTGATTTTTGTATGACTCAAAGTCACAATCACAATTAATTCATAATTGTAAAACCCAAACTTTGGCTATGACGCTTGAAAACCACGAACTGTGTATTATAAAATACATACATACGTGATGGCGTAGAATTTCCTGGAGTGCAAGGTTCTTCCCCTATATAAATTCACGCATCGAATTTCCAAATTGTTCTTACACGGAATATCCTTAGTCTGAGACAGTTCCCGAAGAAACTAATTATTCTGACATATTGTACGACATTTAATTGGACATCATGGAATGGTCAACAGACGCTTTGAAAAATAACAATTACGTGGCCGAGCCCGTGACATTCATTGTTGTACCACACCGACGATACACTTTACCATTTGTGGCCAGAAATATTTATATCGAAGAATTAGTGAATGATAACAATGAAAATCAGGATAACTTTGATTTTGAGCCCATCAATCATCATGAAGTTAGTTTCAATGAAGAAGAGCATTTGATACTGAACACAGATTCAGAAAATGAAAGACCAAAGGATAAATTGAGTCAAGTCCTCAATAATATATTCCAAAATTTATTCCGGGAAACAAAAAGTGGAGTTTTCAGGAAGGGACGGCTTTTAAAAAGGAAACTTGGACTTCAAAGGAGAAGCAGAAGTGCAGGTAAAAATTTAATATTTAATTAGTAAGTAACTAATTTTCAATTTAATTACTAATTAAAATGCTAAATCCTTTTAAATTGTCATTACTCTTAATTTCTGGCAATTTGTTCAAAAATTATTAAGCTATAATTTCTATATTTTAATAATTGTTTTATTTTCTCAGGATATTTAGTGCGAGACCGATTCAAAGTATTTCCACCTTGCCCATGCTGCAGAAAATTAAAAGAACTGAAAAAGGAAATCTCTTCAAAACCTGGTAAGAAATATTTCACATAATTACAACTTTTTAAAATAGCATTTCATTTTATTTTTTATTTGTAAAAAATAGCGGTTCTAAAACTCCGAAAAATTGTCAAGTCTAATGGGAAGAAAGCGAAGGCAAGTTTGAGGACAATGTACGGTGGCATGCATAAAAACAAAGAGAAAATTCCGGAACTTGTGGGCGAAAATCCTAATGAGAAGATAATGAAGGAAACTCCGAAAACAATGTACGGTGGAATGTATGAAAATACAGAAAAAAATCTGGAAAAACTAACCCGTGAAGTTGACACTGGTTCTATTCTCGACGAAAATCCTATCGGAAAGGAAAATGAAAGTTTGAAAACAATGTACGGTGGAATGGATAAAAACGGAGCAAATATTCCAGAGAAATTAACCCGCGAAGTTGACGCGGATTCCCTTGTAGACGAAAATCCTGATCAGCTTGAAATAACTCCGATCAATAATAGATGTTTTGTGTTCAAGAAATTGATGGAATTGAAGAAGGACGTCATTCAATGTTGCAAAGACAGAAAAGGGAACAATAAAGTTATTGAGAGAAAATCCAGCTCCAGCTTTTATGTGGATAATCGGGATTTTGAGAATTTGTTTAGAAATGAGTACATTCGATAAAAAAAATAGCAATTTTGAATTCGTGCTTATTGTTAATTGCAACCCTCATTGAATTATAATATTAAATATTGTGTTTGATCTTTGTTTTCGACAAGATACAAATTCAGATAATACTTTGGATTCTTTCGCGTTGGTCATACATAAGTACATTTTTGCAAATAAGTAACATTGTCAGTTACCCTTATAATTAAATTGGTTCTCCCAATACTGGAAATCTCCTTTCATTAAACTTTTTTTTTAATCCTGTGCGTCATAATTCAGCTTTCTATTTAACACACTAGCTGTTGTCTCTGTATTTTACGAGTTTGACAAATAAGTAGTCCATTGCTCGATATAAACATAATTCGGAAATCCAGTCCGTTCAAGTCATTACTATGAAAGAACAACAAGGAAACAAACAATGCATGAATCAGAAACAGTGCCAAATGTCAAAACAATATTTTTTTCAGGTCAGACTTTTCAATTTCCTATTTGTCATTCCTTACTTCTTATCAGTGTCTTATGGTTGTGTTCTGCACTTCCTGTCTTCTAGTACGTCGAATTTATTCTATTAATTTCGGTTAAAGATTGAAAGGACGACTTTAACAGGTTTTTGGTTCCAAAACTTGCGAGGGCAGCTGAAATCCTGTGGTAATTCACAAGAACACGATCGCCAGTCCGAGGTAGAAATCAAAATAATTAAAAAGACGGAAGTGCTTTCCAGTCGAATACATTTATTGGATTTCCAGTAAGAATCATCGCTAAGTTAACTTCCCTCAATTAGCAGGATAGTGCTTATTTTATAACGTGAGGCAAGTTAACTTTTAGAGCCTGGGCGCTTAATGCATTGCCAAACGATAACATCGTTCTTTAGACTCATTTGCTCTCGGTTATCTCATCGTCTCAGTTATTTCTAAATTTAATTTTCAAAAATCCTTTGGTTTCTTTCCGATATTCCAGATTTGAAATACTTTTCCACTGATTTATCATCGCCATGGGAAACTGCTGTGGGAAAAAGGAAGGCCCAACCGACAATGACACTAGTACTTCAGCAGAACCGGAAACCACGGCTGAAAATCGATTGGCGTTGACTCGAGTATTGCCGATGGTGGTCCCACCTGTACCACGGAAGCGGGAAACATTGCAGCCGGTTTTGATGCAGTAGAAGCCGTCAATCCTACTCCAACGGTGGACGTGGACGCCACTCAGCAAATAGAAGCCCATGAATAATGAATCATAATAAAATTATATAATAAATTTTCTTGGTGACTGCCTAAAATAAAAATATGCAATTCATAAGAAACTGGCTGATCACATTTTGTTTATTTCGTCGCGACCTTACAGAAACACCTTAGGTAAAGTCTACTAAAAACCTGGCTTCTTGGTATATTTCCATTGAGACTTTGTATGGTTTACCATATTTGTGAAGAATCTGTCGGCCGGTCTCGATTTGGGTGTCTAGTCTGCCTGCCATACCTACGATTGCATATTTCGGTCGATTCCGCGCGTGCATTCTATACAATTTATTGACTAAATTTTGACAAATGATGTCATTGCTCTAGACGGAATTGCGAAAATTGCTGAGGGCATTCAATGACGATACATATGATTCTTGGAATTTGCATGATAAATTGATTTCTATGATAGGTTTTATCCTAAATTTGAATGATTTTTTTCTGGCTAGCCCAATACGGTTACCCAGAAAATGGCTACTATATTATTCCTACTCCACTTCACCTGGTTTCGGTGTCAATGAGATGTGTCAACGAATACTTGACACTTGACGTAATCATTCATTCATTCATTCGTTGGACATTTGCATTAAAAAGGATATCAAGATAGGTTTCAGGTTTCATATGTACACCAAGAAAGAATCTAGACATCCACGACTCTCGCAATTTTGAAGAGACACTTGAGTTTCTTCAGTGCTATAGAGCAACATTTTCAGGAAAATCTTGCTAGAATTAGGTTCTAGTAAATTGTATATTTTAGTTGAACTGTTAGAAATAATGAATTGAAATTATGGTCTACCGGATTATAAACTTTACAAAATTTTATATTTTACTCACAAGTCTGGCTCCTGAATGGTCTTGTACCGACATATCAGGTCCTGGTAAATTATTAATATTATATAGAAATTAAATCGGATTTGAGTCGCTTTGCTCGAAAAATTTTGATATTAGATATTATTAGTCAAAAGTAGTCCTTAGAAATATATTCCTTTGTGTTGAAGGTGCTACTCATCGAAAGTCGTACTCACGAAACGTGGTCCGTCTGTGTCCTGATCATGAATCGATTCTATTCGAAGGAGTTTGCGAATTGTGTATTGAAAGGCCAAATGTTGACATGAATGACCTCGCAAAGGTGACTACTAATTACCGTATTTGGCCGAATAGAAGCCGGGTCTCGAATACAAGCCGGGTATCGAATACTAGCCGGGTCACGTGTTAGGTTGTTCCATAAGAGCGCGTAGTTCGAATCACCCCAGTGCTCATATAAACGCCCGGGTCTAAAGGAGGCAAATTTAAATACAAGCCCGGGGCATCTATTCGGTCAAATATTAAGCATACATTCATAGATAGAAAAAATAATACTTTGACAACTTTCCCTCAGTTAAATCTAACTCCTTTGAAGTACAAAAACCCTTTGACTCAAGTTGAAGTTGATTATTCGGACCCACTGTAAGTGTTAAGAAATAATTTTAATAAAATATTATTATTTATATTAATTATATTTTAATATTATTGTTAATTATAACTTTATTAGATTATCTGAGGGTTCTGGAAACGATTGCCCTTTCATGGGAGAAAACATTCAGAAGAGAAGAGTTGGAATTGGATCAAGAAAATTGAATGGTTTGACTCTCAACGTCGTCACAATCCAAGTAACAGTCAATTTAATTAACTACACCTGGAATAAAATATTTTAATATTCAAATTAAAAGAATATATATTGATTATGGTTTAACAGAGACAACCGTTCTCTACAGTAGACATGAATCATAAATTCACTGGTGTTGTGTTTGAGTTTTTGTACGCCTTGCAAGAGAAGTACAATTTCAGGTAATTTGGAGTCAATAAAAGGTAGACCTTACCAATATTTTTTTGCGTTCAAGCTCTGTATCAGCATCAGCAAAACATACTGCTGCAAATTAATCTCTCCTAGATTTTCTTGGAATCACAATATTTTTGGGCTGAATTGAATGCATTTTTGAATATTTTTTGTTTAGATTTATTATCGAAGGAATTTCTGATTTAGAACGAAAATTCTTGAAATTTTGAAAATCTGAATTTCAAAAAACAAAACTTTAAAAATGACTCTTTTTTTTAGATATCGGGAAGATTTGAAAACAAATATCGACGAAAAGTGGAATTCAGTTTCCAAGCTTCCAAATATCGTACGCTCATAACGTTGTTAGGCTCCGGGGTGTAAAAATTATATGGCCGTTATAGTGAGAATACCCTTCACTAATCGAAAATGTCAAAATTGTGAAGGAAACAAGTCCTTTCGAAATTTCAATACAAATAATATTTTTGAAAATCTAGTCCATATTTTGGAAACTTTGAATTTTGAAAACCAGATGTATTCATTTGGAACACCCTGTATCTTAAAAG
>JAQGCA010003325.1:0-12016 GCA_034698945.1 Protaphorura quadriocellata | reverse complement strand
TGGATCGCCCACACCCGCATTGATTAGAACCTCATTTGGAGAAAAAGTGACAGATTTGAAAAAGTTATGAGAGGAAAATTAATGTGCCAGAAACTGAATGACTAAATTCGAATTCAAAAAAAAATTTGAACGGATGGATTAGCACATGCATGGTTTCATCGTGTTCCATTAATTAATAACGTTGTCTGACTGATTGTATAAATTGCGAAGGCGGAGAGAAAAATTATTGTTCTTTAAAGATGTAAGGGCGCATAGCGGACGATTGAAAGGAAAGCTGGTTTTGTTTAATACTTCATAAAAGTTGTTTTAGTGTCTAGTGGATTGGAAAGGAGAGTATAAGTAATGAAATGAAATGATTGTGTGGGTTTTTTAATACTTGAAGCCGACTCCTCGTAATGAAGACTAACACTCGTATATCGTCTTGTAAGGAGTTGAATGATGGAGAGCAATTTATTAGCAAGTGTCATGAATGTTCGGGCGGTCGGGTCATTTGAGTAAGTCTAAGCTGGAAATGGAATAATTTGCCTGCCATGTCAATTTTGTCTCCAAAAAGTGTGCAGAGAAGGCTTTGGATTGTCCAGAATGTCTTATTTTGTAATATTTTGGCTTTAAAAAAAATTCAGTCGGTGGCAGCATAGTCAAGTCTCCTAGTCACTTCTTCACCGTTTGATATGGGTTTAATTCCTCGATTTAAAATGGTCTTGTTGGTGGAAGTTTTCCTGTGATGGAATTTTCACACACTACTATTCCTAATTGGAAAGTTAACGCAATAGGTATCTACGAGAAATACTCGATGTGGACCATGCTTTACCTTAATGGATGAATTCTATTTTCTAATGCGAATTTGATTCTCTGTATGTAAAATTACAAGGGTCGAAGTAATTGCATATTTGCGGGTGTGAGAACCCGAGGTGAGAATGTCGCATATTTGAAGGATTAAAGTTAAAGGGTTTCAGAGGAAGGAGAACAGTGACAGTCATGTATTTTTTATTATTCACAGTATCCAAGTAAAGCTGAATGACATATTTTCTGAGATTTGAACACTGGAAGATATGAAGTTTTTATGAGGCTCAATTTTGAGGTCATGAAAGTTCATTCGGTTACCCAAATATAGGACAAGACATTTATATTTTGCAAAGGAATAATTTGAACTTTTTGAAGGGGCTTAAGTATTATTATTCTCTTCAAGCCTTTAACTTGAGTAAAATTGTAAAGGGCTGGGTTGCCCTGAAGGGTAGAATGTCTGTCGGTCGGGGCTGGCTTTCTTTTTACGAGGTAATCGTGGGAGGATGAAGGAAAAGGACCCCCTTGTTGTTTTTCACACTTTGAAATTGTGAAGGGACATAAGGTAACAGGGAGCTAAGATATTTGGTGGGTAAGATTGGAATGACCATAAGAACAAGGGTTGATTTTTCTCATAAAAAGTCATGAGATTTCGCCTTGAGGGTAGCCCAGGTAGAAAAGTAACTAAACTAGTCAAGTATGAAGTACAAGAAGGTATACTTGACTAGCCTTTAGGTATGTTAAGGTTAGGAAAAATCCCTTGTAAGTTTTTGTTAGTAGTAGTTTGTAATAATGTAAATGGTTTTTGGTTCTGCCAGACAGTTTGTTGCCTCTTGATACCTGGAGCTAAAATTATTTGTCTTTAGCTTTTGGCTTTCTCAATCTTATTATTCTTTCCAACACCAACTTACCTGTATGGTCGGGGGAACAGGTTAGTTGTACTCTGACTGACTGTCTGACATCATCTGAATCTTGAAACGTTTCATTAATATATTTTTTATTAACCTCACACACACAACATACAGAAAGTCAGAACCTATGGTTATGGTATTAAATTATAATTACAAGGAAAAGGATAAGGAAAGGCTCAATCAATTAAGGATTACCTGGCTTGGTTTGACCATATAGCTGAAAGCTTCTATGCCGTCCTACGTAGTCGCATGTAAAACAAGTCAGTCGAACAAGTTTGTGAATTAAGTGAGTGGATTATAAGAGAAGAGACCATACCTAGTAAAGAACTAGATTTTGGCCAAACCCTGGCTAACTTGGTGGAAAGGGTTGCGGACAATATCCAAGAGGGCTAAAGAGTCACCGTCATCGTCAGGAAGGACAAGACAGGAGAACAGGTTGATTCTGTTCTTTTTACTCATGTATTTGCATCATTGTTGAAGTCTTTTGAGGAGGTGATGGCCTGGATATGCTAATCTGATACTACGAGAACGACTAAGTCTTCTTTCCAAGTTCAAATCGTAAGACAGACAACTCTTTGATTTCATTCACGAAAGTCAAATCAAGAATTCAAGTCTTCAACACAACTCCCCCCACCACCAAGAAGAGAATTTATCAATTTGACTGACTGACTTCCATCGTGGGAATCACCATCATCATCATCACAATTATTGTGATTGTCTCACATTACACACATACAGTCATTATTATTGATGTTTACAAAAACTTGAAACCTTAATTGAGTTAAATGTCGAGTTAACCTCTTGGCCTAAAGCCACTCAATCAAGGAAAGTAAAAATTTGGCAAAAAGGAAGTGATGCGATGAGACGCGTTGCCCTCGATTTAAAAATTGGCAGATTTATTGGGGTAATTACTGCAAGGAAGTTTGCGTCAACATTAACACTAAGGAGAACTCCCTACATGTGATGATCCTTAGTCGGCATGTGAAGAAGGCAAGAACTTTGACCCCTGTAACTTGAAGAGTTTCAGTATTGACAAACTTGTCAAATTTAATCTGCACCGTTTATTGTTTGTTGAAAGTGAACTTATCATTTCGGACGTATCTAACAAAGTTAAACCTCCATTCCATGTGTGCGTGTGTGTGCCTTATGTTGACCAATAGAAGAAGATATTAATCCTGAAGGAAGTATTCAGTTCCCTCGCGACATTCGTCAAAGTGAGGTGGAATTAGTCGAGTTAGTTTTTTCCATTTAGGTGGTTAATCGTTTAAGGAAGAAATTCTACTTTTTTCATTTGTGAAAATGAATCAGTGGCCAACTTATGGTGACGGTGGTGGTGGTGGTGGCAGCGGTGGGCAAATGAACAGACGTTGGTCTCAAACTCATGCTCAGAGTTCAGGAATCATAAATGGAGTAAGTGAAAATAGTCAGAGAAATGGACAGAGGATGATGATGGTCACTCCAAGTAATGGATTGACTAATGTGAAAAGTGAACAACAACAACTCTTTGATAATATGAAACAAAAATGTCCATTTGAGTTGGGAAGTGGAAGTACGACGACTAGTGTTGGTGGTTGTAGAGGTGGTAGACTGCATGACGCTACGACGACAACACCGGCTGGGACTAATGATGACCCGTTTAGAAATAACTGGGCTCATAATCAAACGAGAACATTTGTCAATGGTTCAACTTCTTCTACCTCTGGTCCTTTATCTTCAGGGTTTTCATCTGAATATCCTCATAGTCACTTCCGTGGAGGGCGAGGACGCTCTTCTCGATCTCATTCAGTAATGAATTTTATGAGTTTTCTGGGGGGAATCTTTAAGTGTTTGAGCATTTGTAGATATTATTAAGTTAATGTGTGGTTTCGACCTGAAATCTAATTTTTTAACGAATTACTATGAAAGATGTAGATTTTTCACCATTCTTGGTCCCTTGTAACTCAGTTTTCTGCGCGAGATTTCGAAAATAATCTCTTCTGATAATTTATTTACTCTGGTTATTTTTATCTTATCTGTACAAAATAAATCTTATCAGGGTTGATTTATTTAAGATTATCCCGACGAACATGAATGGAAAGAAAAGTCTGACTGGGTTTGACAATAAAAATTAAACATTTAGATTTTTAAAAGCGATTTTAGGAAGAGACCGAGTTGAAACCTTTTGTTAGGAAAACAAATGTTGGCGCCATGTTTAGTGTATTCAGTTCCACTCGACAGCCGAAAGACTTTTTATTTTTACAAAATTCGTTTGGTTTCCCCGAATTCAGAGCCAACTCGTTCCAGAACGTGATGATCTCATTCACCTGAACTGAGACAGCCGAAAGAATTTTTTTTGTTCCGCGTTTGTTGACTGTCATGTTACAAGGAAAAAGAATTTTTGTTGGACTTTTGCCTTGAATTTATTTCCCCTTCTTCTTCCGACAACGAACTACTGGTTTAACTAGGATGTTGCGATTTACTTTATTAGTGGAAGTTTTAGAAGATTTGAAATGAAGGGAAGAATGGAATTTCTTCTGGGAAGGAGGGAACTTTCTACTAGTTTTATAATGAAATGTGCATTACTGCTCATTTATTATTCAACGGAGTCTGATTTCTGACTTGAGGAAGGAAGGGAGGCGAGGCGAGGAGAGATGGGAGAAAATCGTTGTTTGATATAGAAAAAGTGGTAAATAATGATAAGGAAGAGTGAGAGCGAGAGAGAATGTCCGGAAAAGAGTTTTGTTGTAAAATGCACGCATTCCATTCCATGGTTCTGTTTTAACTGGTGACACATGGAAGATTTTTCTGTTGCAAAACGTATTTTTCATATTGAGCTAAAGAACTTGCATAGATGGGAAATTTTTCTCCTCCTTGACTTGACAGAGATATTTATGCATTGTAGGATATGTTTGCAAGGTAGTATTTTTTGGAAAGAAATGTCTTATCCTAACTTGTCCTACAACCTAAAACTCTCTGAAAACGACATTTGAGTCCTCCTGTTTGTTGGTTTAATGAATTTTTAACTGCTTCAACGAGCGGATGTATAGTAGTATTCCGGGTATGGGGAGCACACGAGGCTAAGTTGGTTATATCTTGTAAAACCTTGTACCTTCTTATAAACTAAACACCGTCACTTTTTAGACGCTCAATTTGTCATTTTTGATCTAAACAAGTCGACAGCTGCTGGCGGGGGGTTTGGGGGGAGGGTGGGCGCGAAATGGGTAAATTAGTTTACTTAAAACTTTAGAAACCCAAAAGAATCTAAGCATTAACCTTGGTCGGTGGTCCGCAGTCAAAAATTAAATTTGCTTGCGTGAATTCCTATGGCTGTAACGTTACTGTAAATTCCTCTCGTGCTGTCGATAGAGTCATGAATGAAATTGAGATTTCTGGCATTCATGGAGGATAAGTAAAATAAGCATTTGACAGTGGAATTTTGGTAGAAGAGAAAGCACCGGGAATAAATTATTATGGTTGGAGGGTGGGTGACAGTAATCCGTTTCTTAATAGGAGTATCAAATCCGGTAATGACTTACTAAAGTGAAGTGGTCAATATTGTACACACGCCACACGCGTCCAATTCTTGAGGTTTTCCTCTCTTTTATTTGAAAGCTGTGTGTGGAACTTGTGGAAGTGGGCCAGATGGTCAAACCCCTGTTATTTGGAAAAATAGGATCTAGATATTGTTCAGAGTAATTTGAAATTTACGGGCCGAGCGGGTTGACATTTTGATTCCTGTCTGTCTGTCTCCTTTCATTCCATTCCATAGGTACAAACAAGATAAACTTGTGTCTTTCATGACTTTCCCCGTTTGAGGGTGGAATTTTATCAATGTGACTTGACTCAATTGAATTATGCCAAGTGGTAGCGCTGAACGCTTTCGTGTTACTGTTAGTGTTGTGATGTGATGTGATAGGAAAGTGGTAGGGTTGTCGAAGATTGGTATTTCTATTGGGTGGGTTCTATACATTTTACTATACACGAATTCCGGATGTGGAAGGTACTTTGTTTCATGAGAGGATGAAAGTCTTCATGAATTTTTCATGTTTCAATATCAGAAAGTGTATCATTGTGGTAGTAGTGGATGATTTATTCCACTTGACTTTGAGTTTGACCCGAGGAACCATTAAGATATTTGTTTGGAACATCGAACACGACGATTTTGCATATGTAGTACAATGTTTGATCGTGTTAGTACGGACCTGTGCTAGGCGGCCACCGTAGGACAACTGGGGTAAGAAAAACTGGTTGCCTTTTGAAGGTGACCAGTGTAATTTCGAGGGATAATTTTTCTAATACTGACAACGAAGTATCGAAACATCCTGTCGGAAGGTTTATCGTGGAAATCTTGAGAAAGCAATGACGATTTTTGGGTAGAGAGGTATTATTACCTTGACTTAGCACTTGGCCTGGGTGGGCCATTTCGAGCTCTGCTCCGACTCAACTCTCAGTAATTGTGAAGTTTTTGGAAGAGAGAAGTGGTGGAATTGTCTATGTTCATGGTAATGTAGGGAAAAAGATAACAAAGTAGTTACTCAAGTTACAGGGGCAGAGGGAAGTCTCTTTTCTCTGATGTCCTGTGTCTAAAGGCTTTAGCCTAGGTGGAAATGAAAAGGAGAGGACGAAGAATATGTACATGGAATGGAATAAAGAAAGTCAGAAGGAGAAAGGAAGGTTTGCTGGCGTTGCATCTGAACTGGAGTGAATGTTTGGTAGCATATGTGCGAAATGGCCAAAGCTTCCAATTGCCGAGGTTTTACTAGTCCTAACTACTAGACATTTTCAGAAAGTTCAACTCTCCTCTACTCTCTCCACGACGTGAATCTTCTTCTTGTTCTTCTTCTTCGTGAAACTTTTCCTTGGGTTGGTTTTACCATCACCAACCACTGAAACTCTGTCCATACTTTAACTTCACCAAAAGAGATAGGAATAGGAGAGGGCTAGGTGGTAGTCGGTAGTCTTTTGATTTCTCTTAGGAAGAAGTCCTGGTCGCCCTGAACGAGGTATCTTCCCGTTGTTAAATACATTGGCTACATTCGGTAACAAATGTAACGTAGTAGTAGTTTTTGGCTTTCATCCGTCCTTCCCTCTCGGATACTCGGATGGAGAATGGAATGGAGGGGTCACATAGACATAATCCGGGAGGGACCCATATAAATTGGGTGGTGAGAAAAAAAGGAAGAATTGAGAAAAAGCGGGTAGAAAAGAGATGACGATGACGATGAGGTTAGGGCTAAGCTGGTTGGATGTTAAGAAAGTTATGATAAGGAAAAACCGAAAACCATTTTTTCGGTCCTGCCGTTGCCCATGCTTTTTCTTTTTCTTCGTCGTCGTCGTCAGTGGCGGCAGTGGGTGACTTCTTGCTCCTTGACGAGGAAAAAGGGCAGACGACAAAGAGAAAGTGTCAGGGAATCTCGAGTCTGTTTTTTTCTTCGAACTTGATTTTATTTTTATTAATCACACGACGTCAGTTTTTAGTAATTGGTGTTAAATTATTTTGGTGTCCGTCAATTGTCAAAATGTTTTGTGCATATAACCCAGCGTTTTACACGGGGCTATTTGGGAGATATCCTCTCGTTGTAAGTGATAAAACGGAACTTCGGCCAGGGTTTTCTGTCCAGCTTTATTTCTATTTTTAATAGTGATCTAAATAAATTATTACTCTGGATTTTTATGATGATTTTGAGATAGAATCAATTAATGATAGAACTGACTGAGACTGGTTGTCTGGAGTATTGTGTTGTAGTGAGTCGAGTGAAGCTGAAAGAGTTCTTTGGTTTTTATTTGCACTGAAATTAATTAAAAGGGTTTGGAGTGTATGGATGGTAAAGTGAGGATCGAAATATCAATGCTATGCTAATCGTATGCTTATTAGAGGAACGTGGTCAGTGAGTAGAGTTTAGATTGTCATTACTTCCACCTGGTAGGGGTGCCTCGTCTCCTCCATTCCCATTATGACGGCTCCTTGTGTAATAGTAAAGGGTTAGAGAAAGGAATACTATGTAGGTTATTACTATGCAACTCACATTTTCTACCAGAAAGTCTTTTTGGATACTCAGACTGCAACTGTAGATAGAATTTAAATGTACAAGATTTAGAAGACTGGGAGAATACTTACGCTATGTTGGAGAGTCAAATTCCGCGTACACCTTAAATATAATGTATTTTGAGAGAGATGGTGAATTGTGAATGTGTGAATAATAATCAAATTCCTTTAATCTTTTGATTTTACAGTTTGGTGCTGAAGATTTCCCTCAGGATTCACCAAGATATGCCCAATCACCCAAAGGGACTGGTCTCTACCCAGAGTCTTCCTATTTTATGGGTATGTATTGCTTCTCTGTAAATTAAAACCATTTAATTTTAATTTGTTGAACTACTACCGGTGGTTATTTTCTTCATTCATTCATTCACAACATGTTATATTTCTTTGTCATTGAAATTGCGATTGCTGTGATTTCATTATCTTGTGACTGGCTCAAGAGATTAATTAACTCGTGTGAGGAATTTTGTTTTGTTTTTTCTTTGCGAGGGAAGAGCTGAAGTGATATATGTTGTAATCCATTATTTCATTCTGTCGGTCGTCTTTGTTTCGTGATTAGTGACGATTTTGAACGAAAATAATGAGGTGTTGAGGAACGCGGAGCTTTGTTTTTCAACCAGAAGAGAGTATGTTGCATGTTAGTCTTTGTAAATATTTTTGCCGAGGAATTGTGGAAAGGAATGTGAGCTCCTTTTCAAACCTGGCTTATTTGTGTACAATTTACTGTTCCAGAGAAAATTCCGTGGAATTGTTCTGTCTTTAGCGGACTGAATGCCGTCAGTCAGTCAAGACAGAATAAAGTACTATTCTATATCGTTCATTCCCCTAATTCTTTCTTTACAAGGGGCAGAACTCAGTTGTAAAATTCAGATTGTAAAGAATTTTAGCCAGTATTATTAGAAGTTTAAAATTACATTTTTAATTTCCAGAACAATCTACAATCCGTACTCTCATAGTTGAGATTTCAATAAAATATTCATTGGAGAACATAGTTTGAATACTTCAAAATAAATCTGTTAGTTAGAAATTTATTTCCAGAGGCAGTATTCGTGTTCGCAACTAGACCACTCGAAATGACCGACAAGATCACGATTCAGTCTAATTCTATTGAGAGCCCATAAATTATTTTATCCTCGATGTAGTTTCGAGACTTCTGAATCCGGTACCTGCTGGAGACTTCTGGGTATTTCTAGCACTATGACTGTGGTTCTGAATGCAAAACATTTGATAACTTAAAATCGCGCAATTTTCATCTTGAATTAGATGTGACTGAATTTTTGTATTTATTTTTATAATAGATGGAGGAGGAAATTCAGACTGGGGATCTGGCGGATCACAAATGGGTCCCTCAGGCTATGCCACCTATAATTCCTCCATGATGCCATCACACTTATCGCAATCATATGCCCCACCCAACTCATCTTCGGTTTGTGGCCCCAGCGGTATGGTCCACCTTCCTTCATCAAGCCATGAGTCCATGAATGTCCATGGTTACAATAGTCACGGTCACACTGGCCTTCCCAGTAACGGTGACTCCCCACTCGTGGCTTCCTCGCTTCCCCCAATCGGTGTTTTTAGAGCGTCTTCCACTGGTGGACCCGGTCAAGGCGTTCCCCCATCATCAGCCGCAAGTAATGCAACGAGTCCCATGTACAATAGCCATAGTCCTGGCGTCGTCCCTCAGCCTTCTTCCGGACAAACGGGAGATACCGTCGCAAAGGCCTTGGCTTCCGTAAGTACTTCTTTTAAAAATTATAAAAGTATATTCTGCACAAAGGAGAAATTTTAACTTCATTTTTATATCATTTTACAGATATATGCAACCGATCATAGTGCCAGTAGTTCGAGTCCTTGTACACCAGTGAACTCACCACCTCCGCTCACATCAAATCAAGGATGGGGAGGAGGGAGCTCGGGTGGTGTGGCCCCATTCACTCCAGCCAATCACCCACCATCATCCCCTGGTTTTGGAGATCGAGCCTTACACATGGTAAGCATTTTAATTGAACTCCACAAAAAATTAATTTTGTAGAACCTTTACTCACGTTTTTGCACAAGCTTTTTCCATTTTAGTTTTTGTTTCTTTTGTTTTTTAGTTTTAATTTTGTTTTTAATAGCCTGTGCGAGAACAACAGAGTTTAGATGATGCCGTTGGCATGCTTCGAGATCATGCGGAGGTATATTTAATTTGTGAGCTAAGCTAGCTCCATTACTAAACACGAATTATTAATTTTAATTATTGTAATATTGTGCTGTTGCTGAAATTTGTTTTTCTTTTGTTTGTTTTTTAACCACCATAGGTAATCGGTCGGATTTTAAATGTACAGGGTTCCCGGGGTATGGAAGAGAGACTTTCGGACGCTATGGACGTGTTGAGAAATCATGCAGAAAGTCCACATCCGTCTTTCCACGGTGAGTATACAATTTTTTGAGGTTGATATAATTACCAATTAAGGCCCCCAGTCAACTAATACAGTTTCGTCAGACTAGATAGCCGTTGTGATAAACTCGAATTATAGACTCTAATTAAGCGAGAGGTCAGGGAACTGGCGAAGAAATTATGACGATGAATATCCACTGTTAAATGTTAAAAGTTTCACAAAAAGATAGTAATATATATATATATCCTGCGTCTACGAGTACAAAATGGTAGGTATTTGTAATCTAACTTAATTAAACGTCGAAGTGATTAAACAATGCGGAAAATAATTCCCAATTTTCACCGGGAAGTAACCGGAATCGATGTCCCTATTCGGTGAAGAATGAGATCGAGGTGATAAGTTTAAATAACAGCAACAGTATTAGCAGTTATTATGTGTAAGTAATTTGAAGACAATTTCAGTTAGTTGATTAGGAACCATCGAACAGGTTAATGCATGAATAACGAATCTCTAATTAATATATGGGTCACTTAATTGCCTTAATGTCATGGTTAGCCATTGTTAAACAGATGTTGTACTTGACGAACGTTTAATTTTGGGAGAGACAAAGACGAGGACGCTTGGTTTTGAATCAGTCCTCCGGTCCCACTTTTGTTAGTGTATTGAACAAAGCGATTTAAGGTTATATCTATGATTCTCACTCAATATGCATTTCTTAGGAATGACAAACGTTCCTCATATGGCCAATCAACCACATTCCAATGGTCTCCTGGGTTATCCTCCTCCACTCGAGTCTCATCTTGTAAGTATATTTTTATGACCTCTGGTATATTACTGTTCAAATATTTTAACAGGTTTTAAATTATTGGTGTAAGTTTTAATTAAATAATCAATTTTAGTATCGATAATCTGGAATAGTTTAATAATTTTTAAATGTTTGCAATAGCAGAGTCCACACGGAAATGGGAGCTCAGTCGGAGGAACGCAAAGTTATGGTCCAATCCCTTCACACTCTTCCAGTAATCAGGATGGGTCACTTGGTGACCCCCTCAAACTCGAAAGAGCGAATCCACCAGCCACATCCAAATCAAGTCCGTTCTACACACCTCAGCTCTATTAATTTTGTTTCTTACAAATTTCCTAATAGCCATTTGATTTTATAATTTACAGAAAAACGAAAAGAAGTCAACCTCGTAGATTCGGATACAAAAGGAGATCTCTTGGGTTTAGGGTCGAATAATAGTAGTGCGAGCACTACCTCGTCTACATCCTCCATTGGTCCGAAAGCATCCAAGAGATCACGCCGGTATGAATTTTTAGACATTTCTTTGGATGTTTTATGCCTGGAATTCCTTAATGGCAATTTGTAATTGTTTACAGAGGGAGTGGTGATGATGAAGTAGACGAGCATGGTAATAAAATTCAACGAGAAAGGGAAAGACGGCAGGCTAATAACGCCAGGGAAAGGTAGGTTTACTTGAGGAATTATTTGTCTTAATAAAGAGCTCAAAGTACTCATATTGACTAAACTCATATTTTAATGAAGGATTCGTATTCGGGATATCAACGAAGCATTAAAGGAATTGGGCAGAATGTGTATGCAACATTTAAAATCGGACAAACCGCAAACAAAACTAGGCATCCTGAACATGGCAGTAGAAGTAATTATGCAGCTCGAACAACAAGTCAGAGGTTAGTCTGCGGAATCAATAATAATTTAATAGCCTTAAATGCAATTTTGTTTGGAATATTCTGTTGAAATGAGGAGTCCAACTCGAACGACTTATGAAAATCTTGAACTGGTAAGGTGTACATGTTTGGATAACACGCGAACCAACTCAGATTTAAAACTTAGTAATTTTCAATGGTGCCCTTACAGAATTAATGGTGGTGTAGACTTAGAAAGTAGCGTCTTACTA
>JAQGCA010003324.1:0-12018 GCA_034698945.1 Protaphorura quadriocellata | reverse complement strand
AGCTGTTGAGCTGTGGGACTTGCTGCCGAAGTAAGTGATTTGATTAAAATGACCATAATGTACTAGTACTTTCACGGTTCGCTCATTTTTTTGAAACCTTGATTCACAATTTCAAAATTTCGGGAACCAACGATGAAATTATGTAGATAATGAAATTTGGACTAATAATGTGTACTCATTTCAGAGTATGTTCCGGACGTGGACTCGGAAGACATTGAAAATCCGGGTCTTCTGGCCAGCTTACAAAGCCGTCCATTTTTTCTGAATCGTCCAGTAACGAATTATATAAAGCATCAGAAAAATGTTGAACCAAAATGCAGTTTAAAAAGTGGGGAATGAATTATTTAAGTAATTAATATTTTACGAATGATGATTAAAAAAATACTAATAAATGGTCCGATTTCAGCTTGTGGTACGACCAATCCCAATTCCTCGGCAACACCCACACCCAGAGTCTATGGAGGCAGTGAAGCTGGAAACCACGAATTCCCATTCAAAGTTTCGCTCGCAGTAAAAAACACTCGTGTATCAATCTGTGGCGGTACTTTGATTAACAGCCATTTTGTTTTAATGGCAGCACATTGCGTCATTGACATAAAGGGAGGAGTTGCTTTTTATGCTATCAAGAAATTGAGAAGTTTACAAATTTTACTACGCGCCCACAATTTGAACATACGAGATAAAGCAAACGCCACATTGTAATCACCGATTTCAATTTTCCCGAATAATAGAATTTCCTGAAAGTCCGGGTGTTTTAACTTAATTATGCTTACGTTAATCTATATTTCCAGATTTTTCGGAAAACGTAAATCTGAGCGTGAAATTCTAGCCGCGGACAATGTACTTCGATTAAATATTGCTGAGGTCATAATCCACCCTGGATACACCTATTCACTCTCAACGTAAATTCGAATGAAAATTTGAATGAGACGTTTCAATTCCAAATTCTGTGTCCTGATTTTGACTAGATACCGAACGAAGCAGATTGAGGATGACATTGCGTTGATTCGACTTGAGAAAGGAGTGAGTTTGACCGGTCCATCCATCTGGACATCATGTCTGCCAATGACTGACAATTATGAATTATATCCAAACGTAATGGGATTAATTATCGGGTGGGGGTTGACACACTTTGAAGACAATCTATCTTACGCACAGTCTCTCATGAAACTTGAAATCCCAATCATAAATTTGGCTTCCTGTGAGTTCGGTGGTTTTTCTATTTCTCATCATTTCATTTGCATCAGTTCCGGAACCAAAGAAAAAGATGCAGGCGTTGTAAGTATTGAATTTCTGTTGATATTCTAGTATAATTATAAAATAAATTATTTTGTAAAGGGAGACTCCGGGGGTCCGTTGCTCGTTAAGAATCCGACATCAACTAGGCTCCAGTACATTCAAGTTGGCATAGCATCCTATCAAAATACAGTCTTTAGTGCTAGCTCTAGAGGATACTCTGTCCACACACGAGTTTCAGGTCAGAATAACTTTTAACAAAGATCCACTTTTCATGTATAATCTGAGCACACGAAATGAAAACAGAATTAAAGCGTTGTGACAAGCGTCCAAGTGTTAGGCAGTTTGTTTGTTTGTTTTTGGAGTCTATAAGCCTTCCAGGTGTTTACGTGCCCTGAAATCTTCTAAAGCAGTCCTCACAACAATTAAAGAAAATAAAGTTAGGTGCCTTCGTCACTATAGCACCTGAAATTAATTACTCTGAACGACTTGGCCAGTTGTACATGAAGAGTTGCTTTCCTGAATGATTTTAACAGACTTAAATTTAACATCAAGTTTAATCACATTTGTTGCAACAATCACAGAATATCTTCCATGGATTTACTCCCACACCGACAGGGAAGCACGGAAAGGAACTGTCATCAAATGGTGCAAGACTGAATAAATAATGAACATTTCACATCTCTGACAACAATGAGTCAAGAAATATTTGCGGTGAAGCATACAAGAATTACAATAATTTTAATTTGTACCCTTACGGATACAATTTCTGCCTGAAATGTGTCTTGGTTAAGCGATCATTACAGGAGTGGAGTCATGACTTGTTGAGTTCAACACTCTAACTGACCTTATGTGATCAGTTGGCCAGTGTCAGCTATTTCTCAACACTTCTCTACTAGCGATGATCGTCATCAACTCTCTGAGTGAGTGTTGGTGAAAAACTCACAATAAGTAAATTAGGTAAACATTTCTATTCATAAAACACGTAGAATAAAAAAATTGTGTCATTGGGCCTCTGCTATTTATAGTCAGAATCGATGCTATTCAATTGCTAGGAATAAGTCTCGGACATAATTATTTCAAGTTCATTTTCCAGGGAGGACCAGTTAAATTTACATTACGCGAACTGACAAACAGTATCAGTATGTTTTCGTTTGAATAATTTTCAATTCATATTAAAAAAAATATTAATCTAAGTTTTTGTTAAATTCTCAAATAAGGGAAACTTTTCTGTGAAATAAAATGTGCACACTTTTTGAAACTTTGCCCCTATATCGTCAATTAATTTCCGATGAAATTACATTCACAAACACAGACAAACACCGACTTTGAATTAATTGATTTTGTCATGAAATATGATCCAATTCGAATTTAATCTGAAGCAAAAGTCCTATATATGAACTAAGTGCTCAAGTGAGTTAAGTTGAATTATTTTGTTACACAAGTTCAACTACGAGTTCAAGTTCAGTTCAATGGTTCATTTCTGCGTTGCTGATATAAAATATGAATTACAATCAATGATTATAACTTACTTACTCACTTCGCTGCCAATACCTGTACGCATTATATCATGTAAAAATTCGAAATCTACATAAATGAATTTGTATCGTCAATTCTTTAGTTTCAATTATTCAATGTCAATATATATTAATGAATTATTTGATTTGTCGAAAAATTAACAGGTGTAGTTTTTAATTATCAATTGCCTTAGCTTTTTATCAAAATACAATATCACTTTTCTACTGTTTTAGTTCAGACGGCAGATGGTTTCACGTTACAGCAAGTTCATAATAAAAAGCTTCTTCTTGAAAATGACAGCTGTAGTTTTGGTATATCCAAATTGTTCGCAAATCTTGTCCCACTAAATGCGTTTTATTTTTTCTTGAATTCCGTGAAACACCTAGTAAATGGATGAATAGGTGAATAGATGTTTTATGCATGGTGTGTTGTACAAATTGTAAAGAATACACTTCAAACCGTTCAGCAGCACTTAACCAATTCAACATTCCTAGTACGTCAATATTTTTTAGTTTTTCTGATCGAAGAATTATTGGTCGGACTAAGTACAATATTGCATAATACATAGTTGTATATTTTTGTATTGGAATAAAAAGTGTAGTCGATCTTCCTACCAATAAGTAAATGAGACCCAAAATATTTATTCTTCGAGAAATACTTTGTATATTCAGGCCAATTTATTTCTTGTTTATTAAGTAACGATTGGGTTACTAAAGCAATTTTAACAGTGACATATTTCCTAAATCCATTTATAATAAATCACTCGTTGTAAGACGGTGAGCATATTTATATATGTAATTATGGTAAAAATAGGACAAGTTAATAAAGAATCCAAGCCCAAATTGTGGAGTAAATAATGCAGATCGTCATACTCGCTCGAGCTAGGTGACCTACCGAGTCGTAGGTCAGATGTGAACGATCCACGCATTGGTCCGTTTTAAGGTCACACACATGACCGTATACAAATTCACAGTCAATGCAAAATCCATCAATATGTCTTGCGATAAACGAACAGTAAGAATTTTAATTGAATTTTGCTTGTGTATAAGTGATTTTCATCGATACTCACCAAGATGAATTATGACAAGGTCGACGAAGAGGAAAAAATTCAACAAGTCGTTCATTTTGAATGATTTCAAATATGCGTGGCGCTTCGGGTTATACAAGATGAGCTATGTAGTGAATGCCGTTCTTTAGTAAATTATATTACTTACCAATGCTAATAATGGATTGCAAGTAGTTGGTAACCGAAACGAACATTTGTATTTATACAGCTAAGACCAAATGGGTTTCCTAAAGCCTTGTACCCATTCACGAAAGGCTGAATTCCAAGTTTACGATATTGCGGCAATGGAATTTTAATTATACCCCTCGCACTTACAAATACAATTATTTCAAATTTTATTGAAGCTATCAGCTCGAAGTGCTTGAATTTTATGGCGGGCATGTTTAATCAGCATGTGTGTATCAAGTATGAAGGCCTACGATATTATTAAAGTCTGTAAATTCCAATGTAAAATAAAGGATAAAAGGCGAAATACTAAACAACTTAAGGAAATAAAAGTATGATTCAGCTCTGAGAGCATTTATTTTTTTGAAAATTACGGATAAATTTTGTTAGTTCATATAGTAACTTCAATCACAGCCCGTTATTATTCCGACGCGATGTTCTAAAGTACGGGAATTTATGTTCCACATAAACCGTGAAAAACAGATGGTACTTCCTGAGTTGTCGTAATTTTGGTATTTTGAAAAGATGGCAGAAGAATATCTTCTACTGTCATACCCTGAGGTACACCTTACGCGAAGACTAAGCATTATTCCTACCATGGTCTGGTCAAATTCCAATCAGAAATGTCAACGATATTGTAATTTTTCGGTTCACAAACTCTCAACCTGGGGCGAATTGAAAAACGCCAGAAACAGCATGCATTTTACCACACGATTACAATATATTCAAAGGGTGGTCATCATAGTTTTTTTTAATCAATTTTTCGAAGATGGGCGCAAAAAAGTGCTTCATTTGTGCAGACGAATTTTGACGAAAACCCATTCAGGAGATGCAGTGAGATAATCGGATGTCTGGTCTAGGTGACCTAGACCCAGACATCCAATTTTCTCACTGCATTTGCATGCCCCTGCTCGAAACCTTCGATGGTATAATGCTGTAGAGGATATGCTCTAGGAGTAGTATGACTATACAGAACCCTTGCTATAGTAATTCAGCATTTTAATGTTGCAGTCGAAAGATTTTTCATAACGTTTTTAAAACTTCTTAAACACCGTAATTTGGTGATAATGGTGTGGACTCCTACTAATTAAGACACGGGAAATTCGGGAAAAATATTTAAAAAAATCTGTTTTGTTTAATTCGCATAACTTACCCTAATTGTAATTAAAGTTAACTTTCCAAACACCATAATTAAGTGAACATGGTGTCGATTCCCACTAATTATGACACGGAGGATTCGGGAAAAAAATGGACTAGATTAGCATCACAAATTTGACACTTGCTCTTTAGTAATAGTCTCTTGCAAAATTCACATCGCTCAGATAAATGTTTTTTTGAAGTGGTCATCACTCTTCATTTGAATACACAGTCTCACACTTGCAAAGACAAAAAACAACGCAAACCCAGAGTCAGAGTTGTCCTTTTCCGAAAAATGCAAAAGGTAACCGTGGCATTTGTTGCACTGACCACCATTTGTAGGAAATTGGCAATACTCACATTTGCTCGTGTATGGGGGTTCTATGTCTGTCATGTTTTGTCACAAAGTCACAACCAGATTATTCACACTACGACATATGATGGTATGTAGAGTCTAAAATGATTTGAAGATGAAATTTTGACTGATGCAAAATCGACAAGAAACAAAACCGATGATTATGCATTTTTGTGACCAGGATTTCATCCATTCGTACGTGTGCGTAAACCACTGCATTCAGTTCACATTTGACAATTCACAATGCATTTTCTGGCAATGGTTTTTGGGTTATTTTGCATAAGTGTCGGTGCAGTGAGGTTTCCACGTAAAGTGCTCACCTGCGGTGACAGAAAGTCATGCGAATTGTGTGTCGCCAGGTCAACGAGTTTGTTTGTGGTTAGGCAAGAAGGGTCCGTTTGCATAAACAGGGTAGACAGGTAATTACTAAACATGTAATTAAGTCTACAACAAATACACTGACCGGATGTGCTACTATTTCTCTCTCGACTTTTACTCCCATTCCTACCATCACACCTGGTCCAGAAATGAATGGAGCGATTTTGGCATCTGCACCCGCAATCGATGTGGAGAAACCAACCCCAGCCGGTCCGAATTTGAAAGCCCTCTTGGATCATTTTCACCCAGTCGCCCTGTCGTCTGATGTGAATGAGGAAATTTTTGTTGAGATAAAAGTTGAGGAGAAAGTCGTCGTATCCAATTTGACGATGCAGGCGTGTTGGGGAAATGAGGGATGGATTATATGAGAATGCATGCACAAAGCTAAGTATTTTTTATTTTATTAAATTTAGAATTCTAAAATCCTTCCATGCGACAAAGCCAACTATAAACCGGAAACTCGGAGAGGTAGATCGAATAGGTTGGTTCCACGTGCATATTTTTTTAAATTACTACATTTTGTAAATTTTTTATTTTTATTTTTATTAAAATGCAGGTCTCTTTGTCGAACTTCAAAACTAATGTCCCGTCATCGTCATAATTTATCTTCCGAAGACATAGCCTTTCACAGCTGGAATCCCATGACTGCAAAAACGCAGCTCTGCCTTGATCTTGAAAAAAATCGGATGAAGAAAACCAACGCGCAGAAATAAGTTTTGAAAAATGTTTGAGACACTTATCATAGTATTTGAGGAATTCATAAAAAATACAGGGATAGGCGATTCTCTTAGCATTAAGTATTAATTATGGTAAAGTGTAAACTCAATTCTGGGTACCATGCAAGGAGGGGATTTGAAAATATCCGTTCATTTAAAAAAAATGCGTAATTGCATACCTGCATATCCCCGGGTGATCACGCATTCTCAAATAAATTGTAACATACGGAGCTCATTCTGTTCAGACGAATGAATACGTGCACTATTATAAAAAAACAATGCTAAGCTGAATCTAAACACCCTCCACATGTTGGCCGAATCGATCAACACAGACACTACACCATCTTATTCGGCATACAATGAAGAGTAATATCAACTAGGTCTAGTTTCACACTTATGATGGGATTATTTAAAAAAACAGATTTGAAAAAATAAATAATTCACATTCTTGTACTTCCAAATAGTTCGGCAACAATGTATGCCGTGAGTAAATGTAACTTTTGAAAATGGTGAAAGTCATTGTGATGTGAAACACAACTTGGGCAGTTTCTAATTGAAGAACAACGTAAAAAAAGTTTTTCCACGTAAGGAGTTAAAAACACGAATTTTATAACTAAACTTTCATATTTAAACCTAGACAAAGTGAACAACAGACGTAACTCCTATTTATTTTTATCAAAAATTAATCAGTTAATTTCAACAGCTTCTTTTCAAAAAATAACCTCGGTTTTGGTCTGCGGACAGGTGAGTAGGAGTTTGTATTCATATTTTTAGAAAATAATTCTTTGCGTAGTCAGAATTAAATTCAAAGAATTAAGTATGGCCAGATCATCACAATTTTGATGACCCTGGGCCCCAACTAAAATCGACAGCAGATGTTCAAAATTAGACGAATATTTATAACGGTTTTATTTCAAAAATACAATTTAAAAAATTTTTAAAATACAAAAAACTCTATTATTCGCAAAAAAGTGTACTTTGGATGGAGTTCGTCCTTCTTGTCATGTACTGCGTTGTATGTAAAATATACCCGGCAGAGATTAGCCGAATTTATCAAAAGTTATTTACATAAATACATTGTCGGTCGTATTAATGGTATGGTGTAAAACGAAATCAGAAAATTGGAACAGAAATTTGGTTAAGAAAATTAAGTTTAAAATTATCATTTCGTTTCAAATAGTTGAGATTTCCTCCTCATGTTTATATCTCGCTTACTTATGTTCAATGGGGTAGGGTGTGAGGCAAGGCATCATAAAGAGTCACATTACATGACAGTTGTCAAATTTAATTAAAGAATTCAATTCTGCAGAAATTGAGGGAAATGTTATAAAACAATCATATCTTATATTTTGTTCGTTGTACATATGTGACAATGGAGACAGGCTCAAACGGAAACCACGAACGGGGTCTCAATTCCTTGATTCAATTCCTAAATGATAGAAATACTTCAAATCATGTGTTTACACGGGAGGATTTTGAGTTCCATAATCTTTTTCAAGCCAACGGTGATCTTAATTCTGTTAACGAAACGGAACCTTCTGACGACAGAATATGTCAAACCGATTGTATACGCCAAGAAGAAAGAGTAAATCACTTTCCTAACGGTCCCATTCAAATTCTACCAACTGAGCCTGTCAGCCGTGACGATGGATTAGGTTCCAGCCGCTCAAATAGCCCCACCGGCTTTGGTAACGCAATTCTAACTTTCACGGCTGATGTTATACATCACTATACTCATGATCTCACAAGACGATGGGTAGCAATTGTCACTGAGAGATTACGTGCAAGACATGAAGCTGGGGACTTAACCCACATCACGGCTACAGCATGTAGAAAAGGCAAAACAAATGTCCGGGGAAATTTTGCTTCGCTTGTAGGACAGGTATTTCTGATTTTAAAAATACAACCAGAAAAAATGATTGCGAGTCATCAATTGAATTATTTTATTATAGATTTGCACCGAGACTAGAGTATATGAAACCCCTTCGATAAAGCGTCATCGTTTAGTTGGAAAAAAGTAAGTAATCTCTCGACTCATTTGCTCTACTATGAAATGTCTTGTAAATAATTGAGAATTTTCAAATTTCTAGACAAGAAATCCGATTTCCAAACGAGTACACTTTTTCTTGTTTTGATGCGCTCGTAGAAAAGATGAACTACGATTTGGACAAAGTACGTAGTACGATCCCACTACTAAGTTTATTCTCCCAACTGGGGGCTGAAAAGCTTACTACTTTCAAACACGGAATCCGACACAAGAAGGATGCACGGGAAAATGCACGTAAAAAAATTGTACAACAACTACATGATCCATACTACAGAGAAGAGATTGTCGAATATTTAACTCTGCACAAGTATTATCTCTTTCATGATATACTTGACTTCCTTGACACTGCAATCGTCAAGGAACTTCGGGACAAAAAAAAGCCAGTACATACTTCCTTGGATTCACCTTGGCAATCATCTCTACGACATGCCGCAAATCTTGGAGAAATAACGACAGCGGATATAGATGATAGAGTATGGACAAATTCAAACGGTTTGACTAACAAGGTAAACGAAGGACACCAGTCACGAAAGATAAAATTGACAACATTTAACAAGTGTTATTTCTTTTTTCTTAGGTCAGTGCAAAATATTGCAGCTACCTGAATTCCTCGAATGAGGGAATTCAAGTGTTTAACCCGAGGGCCTTCCACACAGGAGACCACAAAGATTCTGGACATTTTACACAAACCTGGGCCTTCTCTGTCTATTTGAAAGATTTGAATAAATCATGTAATACATTTGTATTCATTGCGCTAGAGGAGGACAGCTCAGATCAGTCGGGTGGGCATTGCTATCTATTGGTGGCAAAGTCCGATCAAAAAACAATATTTCCAATTGACATCAACAAAGAAAACAGAGAAAAAGAAATTGTAATTTTATCCGAAGCTCTTGACCATTACAACTCAATGATGGATAGACAAAATCCGTGGAAAGCTGATACTGAAAACAATAATTGAATGTGTAAATACAACTTTGTTTCCAGATGGCCGTGCTCATGATAATTCTCATCTTTTTAGCTGGAGGGCCATAATAATACAAAATAAAATACATAATAAAATGTTTGCACAGATTATAGTTTTGGCTTCCGGAAGCGGACGTGTATCAAATTTTTACGACTTGGTCCAACAATGCACAGAAAATTGATTATTGTTGGATTTGAGTGAAGATTCTATGTCACATAATAAAATAATTACGATGGAATTTTATTCAGGTTGTAGACCAAACTTGCAAACTTTGTACACCTAAGAGCTATAGACTCTGATCTTTTCCTTCTGCGCCACTCCGCACACGTGACTGGGCACGGCTTCTATTCCTCATAGCAGCACAACTTTTTGTTCCAGGTTTTTGAATCTAAGGAAACTCTGATTCCAGCTGTACACATGCTATCTTTTAATTTTGTTAAAATATTTTTTCTAAAAAAATTTTAATGCAAAAATAAATATCATTCCATTTAATTGCGACTCAGCATGGGGAATGCGTTCAAAATTCGCGCCCAAGATTTCGTGTTTTTAAGGATAAAAGATCAGTCTATATGATATCACTTTTTATCCATAACCGCATTGGATAATGCTAGTGCTTTGGGTTTTCTTGAGTTTGAGATTTCCTATACACTAGTCATATTCTAGAATACTAGAATATTCATTTCAATAAAATATTTACATATTCTAGATGTCCCAGATACTTCATCGACCTGACCTGAGAAGGGTTTACATAGGCGTGTGGCTTATATAATTCGCCGATGAGACATGGAAATCGTGTCAACTATGGATCCGGCTCTGGTTTTCCTGTGTCAATTTCGTACATAAAATTCGAAATGACCGATAGAATTTAAAAACCTCCATTTGCCGTGAGTCTACAGATAACCCCATGTCGTGTTCATATAGTGACAAGGCAGAATACTTCTTTCTTAAAGTGTTTTCTTCGGATTGAAGTCAAATTGATTTCTGACTTCTGTCTACTCGTGGAGTCAATTCCAATAAAATATTCAGACATTCTCGAATGTTCTGTATATACTTGATTCCGTCGAGCTGAGAAGTGTCCACGCAGAATATGTTTTTGGCAATGTAAATAAATTCCACGTCGAGAATTGGTTTCACGTATGGGTTTCCTCAGGTTTTTCTGTCTCTATTTCCAGCGTAAGATATGGTCTAATCAATATGTCTCTAAAATAGTCAACTTGGCATGTGTATACCGATAACTACAAGTGCGCATAAAGTGTCAAAGCTAGAAGGTTTTGATGTTCTGTATGAATAAATTATTCGATGTATTTTCCTTTGTTTGAAGTCATATTTATATCTTACCCCTAACTATTCGGAAACAGTTATTTTATCCTCAGTCGAATTCAAACTCCATTCCAACATGGGATACTTCAAAATCATGGATAAAAGTTCTGGGTTTGTCTTTTGGGGCCTCCTCGATGCGAATATGTGTGTTTCAATTAGTGGGATCCGGACCATCGCGATGGAGTATCGGATTCAAAATTTGAACCATCTCCTTGCGGAGTTTCAACCTTGTCACATTCGCATCATTATATTTGCCAGTCCTAAACTCCGATTTGAACTGGATCCTCCCAATTTCACGACTACAATTGACATGAAAATTGCCCGATTGGAATACAGTGGAATTAAAATTAACGGAAGCTATTCAACTGAGCTTTCGGGCGCACGGAGATCTGGATTCTGCCGACTGTTTTTATTCGTTGCTATTTCAAGAGAGGAAATCACAGTTCAGAAGGACCGCCATGGACATAAACTATTACTGACATTGTGTGGGGAAACCGATTCCTGGCCTTGTATCGAACTCCCGTCTTTTGTTATTCTTGTTTCATTTGACACAAAAGTGGCAGACTGGCAGACAGACTTTTCTAGCCGTTATATTGATATCTGGGAGAATTATCGATTGTGTAATGAACACGGTTGGGTATTAAACACATACATTGTGTGGCGTTTGACAGAAATAAGGAATGATGCACAACTATGGAACAAAACTTTTGAGGTCCAAAGTAGTCAAGTAGCTTGGAACTCCATCAAGAAAGATATCACTCGTTTGAATAACAAAACGTTTACAATGGTAGCACTAACTCTTGCAATAACGAACATTCATAAAATGCCAAAGGCAGGGAAAGTGCTTAGAGTGACGAAATATGGAAGTAACGGGACAAATGTTATGCCGTATGCACTGGCTAATGTGAGAAGCCCATTTAAAAAAATTGAAATACTAGGTAATACTGTACTAAACAAACTTGAAAAAGTAATGAAAATTCTGGTTTACGCCGAAATTGAACTTTATATGGATATGCCAACATTTGTTGGCGATAAAAATGTACCCAAGCTCTGTGAACTGACGATCAAGGCGTTGAAGTTTCCAGTGTTGAGGAAACAAGTAGAATTCAGCGCACC
>JAQGCA010003323.1:0-12023 GCA_034698945.1 Protaphorura quadriocellata | reverse complement strand
GGAAACCACGTGGGAGAAAACCATACTCATACCACTTGCCCAGTCCGAGTATCGAAACCCGTACCACCAGATCTAGAAAGAGAGACCTAAGCCCCTCAGCTATACTGACTGAACTTTTACAAGATTTTGAATACATGTTCATTTTTCATTAAGAATGAAAGTATATTACATACTTGCGATAAGCTTGAATGATTTTCTCTGGCTGGACCGTATCGACAAGCTTGGGGATAACTTCAATGTATGACCGCACGAGGTCATTACGGTAAAACTGGAAATTTTGAACGGCAACTTCATCAAAGACTTCTTCTTGGATTTTTTCTGCGAGGGACTCATTTCCACGGAGGGCTTGTGAAACAGCTTTATAAAGGCTTGTTGCCCCACCCGTATTCTCCACAATTCTGTAATTACTTCCCAACAACTCAAGTCGACGTTCCATTTTTCCATAGCGCTCCACTTCCAATTGACTCAAAATGCAGTCAGCCCCATCAATTTCTCTGGCGTTAGAAATTAAGGATGACCTGGCTGGAAACGAAGAAGGTTGTTGGTAGATTTTGTGGAAAGATTCCTGTACTTTCTTCTCATTTCCCTCAGTAAGGGGATCGTAGCAATTTGGAAAATGAAATTTAATTCCATGGAATGACAATTCAGAGTAGTCGGTGGCAGCAGTGCGGCCTCTCCTGTGGAGTTGGGGTCAAAATGATTAAATTGTCCCCTAATTAGATTGCGAATTATATTTTTCTGGTCGTTCGGCAACGCACGGTTATGGTGTCCCGGTTTTAGAAAGACAACAAGATGGAAAAGCATAAACACATTTAAAATATTATTTACCTTGTGAAATCCATTCTGTCAATAATTCGGCTGAAGATTCCTACCACGAGGTCAGTGATTTCTTCAATCGAAATATGTTGGAAAGAATTCTGCTTTCAAGAGAACTGTTTGGAATTATATTATGACAGATATTAATTTTTTTTTTAAATCCTCGGGGCAGAAGAACTTTGTTCAAAAATTAGTTGAGGAGACGGAATAAAGATTTATTCGGGAAATATGTACAGATTTGCAATAATTGAAGAGGTCAATACGGAATTACTTGACCCCTAAAGAAAAAGAATAACATGAATTTGTTGTTATTTTTTTGCACACAAAGGTTGACATGACAGTGCAAAATTTGAAGGGCAACGCACGGCTATGCATGGTGTCCCGGTTTTAGAAAGATAGCATAATGGAAAAGCATAAAGGCATTTAAAATATTATTTACCTTGTGAAATCAATTCTGTCAATAATTCGGCTGAAGATTCCTACCACGAGGTCAGTGATTTCTTCAATCAAATATGTTGGAAAGAATTCTGCTTTCAAGAGAACAGTTTGGAATTATATTATGACAAATATTACATTTTTTTAAAAAATTCTGGGGGCAGAAGAACTTTTTTCAAAAATTAAGTTGGGGAGACGGAATAAAGATTTATTCCGGAAATTTGTATACAGATTTGCAATAATTGAAGAGGTCAATACGGAATTACTTGACCCTTAAAGAAACAGAATAACATAAATTTGTTGTTCTTTTTTTGCACACAGAGGTTGACATGACAGTGCAAAATTCGAAGGAATGCATTTAGCTTAGCTTTAATTAGAAAAAGGTAAATAAGATTAGACAAAGTTGTGCAATAGTTATACTATAGCTTTGTCATTGGAAGAATAAAAATAGTTTTAATAGAATCTAAGGCATGCTGTATCCACTCACTGCATATAATTGATATTATCAGCAGAAATTAACTGGTGCGTATGAATGAGATAATTTACGTATATGTTTATATGCCATAATTTCTCATATCATCTTTTAATAATGCCCAATAGTAATGCAAATAAAATATTATTATGTAGTTGTAAACTAAACAGAAGTCGTACGAAAAAATGTTCAGAGCATTGTCCGTCAGGTGGGCCAGGAATTTTAAGGGCCAATTTTGGTTCGACAAAACAAACAACCTAGTCAGGTCGGCAACAAATGCTTGTAAAAATGGAAAGCATCTTCTTAGCCATTGCAGAGCCCATTGTCATTTTAGTGAAATAAACCAATACGCTTCCTTACCAATTACCGGCCTATTCACACTTACAATTACAAGCGTATTATCATTTGTTTCTCTACATCACGACAATTAATTTGTATTATTGCTTCCACAAATTTCTTTACTCAATCTAATAAGGTACTGCGCTTCCTTACCGATTACCGACCTTTTCACACTTACAAGTATATCATTCGTTTTTCTTCATTACGACAATTATTTTTTATTATTGCTTCCACAAATTTCTTTTACTCAATCTAATAAGGTACTGCGCTTCCTCACGAATTTGTTTAAGAGGTATCGCATCTATTCACACTTACAAGTAAATCATTCATTTCTCTCCATACGAATATTTCTTTCTGTTCCCTTGTGCTTGGCCGTAACATTCTGTTATGCTCTGCCCGTTGTTCTTTTGAAAGCCTGTGCTTATCGCGTTTTACCAATCAATACAATTTTTGCTTTACCGATTAATTATTTGCGCTATCCGGATATGGGCGGAACAAATGCTCTGACAATATAGCTTTGAAATCCTGAAATGCTTCCAGAAAAACATTTAAAACGCGTGACAAACAGACGGACAGAGATAGGGATTGCAATAAGTCATTTACAACGTCGTATACTACTCGTCGCACGACTTAACAAACCTTATTTAATAAAACACAAATGAAAGGATACACTGCAGACTGGACATAATACGTCGTAAAGCTTGTTTATGAGACATGTGAAATATTTTGAAAAAGCTGTATTTTTAATTATCTTCCGGTGTTCCCCTGAAGGGTTTAATATCAATCATTCAGTCCCCACTCGTTGTCCAGAACCAATAAGTCACTGTTGCTAACGTTAGGGTTTCTGAACATCCTGGACGATGACAATCTTCTTGGATTACTGCAATAAATTCAAATAAGTCATGAACAAATATTTCAAGAGTGTTACCCAGAAAAGCGTTATGGCGGAAAGTACTCACAATCGAAAGTGCATACACACTGAACAGATATAAAATGTTTGCAAGAAATATTATGTTCTCTCGTAGGACTAAAGCATTTATAGGATTAATAATTAATTCATACATTTGGAGTTGAGCCGTATCCAGAATGAATGTAACGTCGTAACCATGTTCAATTGATAAACGCCCATCTCCCCAGCTGTAACAACCCACACGAATTATTTATCATCAATGACATTCTGGCATATTTACTAAAAATTCTCAAAAAAATCTCAGACCCTTTGGTTTCTTAGTTTAGGATTGTACTAACACGGAAATATTTTACCAGAAACCACGAATAACTTTAACATATAAAATTTGACATTCGCCGGAATGCATAGTCAAACCTTACAGCGAATTTTTTCGTAGAGATTGGGTTGGTTTGGATTTGGGCAATGTAATATACAAAGTAGCAGTAAAATCAAACTGCAGAGGAGATGAACAACCTGTCGAAAGCGTTCGCACCAAATAATAGTCAGTTCGAACGAGTCGTGCCCTTCACATAGCAAAATGAAGCCCCACATGTAGCAAGTCGGACTCGATGAATAAATAAATTAATTATGGAATTAAATTTTGACTATTTTTTACCTCCGTCTCTGACAAGCTACTCGGTATACGATGTACAATATAAAAATTAAAATGGACAACGCCGCTACTCCAGAGATAATAATCATTGTCAAGTTCAAGAGATGGCTTTCTTCGGACGTCGAAGATTGGTCTGTACACCCAGTGGTTCCATTAGAGCACCTGGTCACAAAAATTATGCGTCGATTTATTCAATCGAACCAATTGGTGAGCATATCTATATCATTTGCTCAATTCAATTAAAATTGTTTTTCCAAGAGGATATCGCTTTCTTTGTCATTTTATTTACCGTAACCAGTACAGGAAACTAGTGATTTGTGAATAATACATATTTATCAAGAACTTATTCATGCAGTACGATTACTCTCGTTTCTAACTGTTGTTTAACAAAAAAGGCACTCACTGTTTATTAGGCCTGGAAAAATGTTTTTGACATTCTGCGACGTTTGAAATTATAATCACCCTTATATTTGTTCAGTCAACTGTGAATATTTTTACATAAGGTACGCAATCAACCAAGGGAGTTCTGAATTGCTTGATGAACCTCTTTCATCACTTCAAGCGAAAACTTTAATAAATTGCTATCACATAATTGAGAAAAAAAAGTCATACATGCATACTGGCTTCATAGTCGCGTTGTCTAGAAAACATTCTCCAGTCGGGCAAAAATCAATGGGATAGTCATCACAGGAACAACCAGATTCATCCAATCCACTGGGACAATCCTTTACTGTGTCACAAACAACTGCTTGTCGTACGCAGTTAACGTCGCCATCGGTCTCCATGCAATTGAACATATCATTTGGGCAGATTGGTCCGAATGGATCTTTAAAAATATAAAATATGATTTATAAATTAGTCGTTTGATGTGTAGAAATTGTTCGAACATGGATATACCTGGCATTGGCGTCGAGTTGTCAACTTTAGAGCAATTAATGAAACGAATATCATCGACAGCAATGGAGCCTAGAAGGCTTGTCACATCCATACTCGCAGGAACGTTCACAACAAATGAAATCGTGTAAAATTCATTTTTCGACCATGAAATAGAACGTTTTATCCATTTGTCCGATTCAGTCGCTTGAACGATATCCATGGTTTTAGTGAATAATTCATAATCTTGACCTGATGGACTGAATCTTTTATGTGTCTGTAAAACTTGTAGGGCTCCTGGTGTACCGTTCTCAAAGAAATAGTAATACTCAAGGGTACAATTTTCTTCACTTGATCCTGAAGAATATATATTTATGGATATTTAGTAAATCAGAAACGTGATTTGGCTTTGCATGATGAGTCTGAGGTCATCCACTGTCAACTTATTTTGTATTGGTGAAACATGTGGCATTGCATCCTGCGACCTCGAGTGTAGCCTAACTAGGGTCACACTGTATGTTATAACCTTGGTCACATCTCATATGTGGTGTCAGTCGAAAGTGTAGGTCAAGGAGAGCATGCCTGTGTATCAAGTTTCGGTGCTCTGCAAATAGCAAAATAAAGCGACCTATTAGTTCTTTAAGCTTGGGGATCTGTGAACACCAAGTTGGCCAACGTAGATTGCCGAAACTTCACGCACAGACTCTTCTTGATCAATGCTTTCGAAGGACACTGCATTTGACCTAGGTCATCTCATCAGCGTGCCGACCACCGGCGGTCTCCTTAAATCACACAATGCAATATCCCACGTTTCGCTAATATGCAATACAATATAATCTCAGACGCAAGAACAACATATCCACAACTGCGTACAATCGCCTGCGAGGATATCTGACCATTCCCAGAGGGCATTAATTGTCCTATAACTAAGTCTTAAATTGACAAGAATTAAAAACTGCTACGAATATACCGATAATTGGTGTCAGAAATACAGCACGGTCACCGGGACGAGCGTCCCGCATTTTGGCAAGTAAGAAATGTCCGGCTCCATCTGTTCGAAGTGTGTGATCATTCGAGGGTACTCCAGAACTTCCACGATTGGCTTGACTGAGCTGCCATTTCCATGTAGATGTAATATTATTATCTCCAGTATAGCTAGAATTTGTCAAATTCCAGCCACACGTGTTGTCCTCAAAATTACAAAATGTTTCGGCTATCATCAAAACCACACCAAAATTAGGGTGAATAAAATGACGTTACGTACTTGAAACTAAAGAAACTAATTACGAAAGTACTATTCAATGACAATTTCATATTAAGCAGCACTACTCGGACGTCGCACAGATATTCGAAACAATTAATCAGACCAAAGTATCGAGGTCACGTATATGAATGAAGAAGTGTGCAGGGAAAATGTCCATTTAGCAATTCAGCACCTTCCACTTTCGAAGCATTTTCATCCTCACAGCAAATGCTGCTATAACCCGTACAATTCAGTAATATAGTCGCAACGTCGCAAGCCAACAGAAGACTCATAATGAGGAAAACAATAATACCATCAACTTTCTCTATATCGAACTTGTAAAATTCACGTAATATGTTCGATTTAAGGATGTTTTGATCGTATGGAGGTGCCAGGCCCGAATCGATACAGAAAGTTGCTTCGATGGCAGTGACCTGGCTAAAAAATCTCCTATTCGTAACAAGGTCGCTTTGAAGTACATCGAATAATCCTGACGGCTTTTATACCGATTTTAACTCCTGGTCCGAAATCCGAATAGTAATTACTTTCCCTATTGAACTCAGTATCACCGTTCACTTTACTCGACAAAATCTTAACCATGTTAATTTATCGATTGGCTTACCACAATTAGCCTCGTCACTAACAATGACGTTTGTTGTGAGTGTATCGTATGGGCAATCAGGAACAAAATTACATCGACGTCTAGAGTCAACACAAAGTGGATAATCCTTAAAATTTGTACAACGCACTAACGAATTCCTTGTGAGGTCTCTCTTTTCAACCTCACATGATTTTAAATTCACGCCAAACTGAATAAAGCTTTCCACTAGAGAAAATAATACAAATAAATTTGAAATGGTTACAAACGATACTGTGTTAGAATTTGCCAATTATGAAAGAAAAACTTACACACTGACGGGAGAATGGAGATTGCAAACCAAGATGCAAGCCTGAATCTGTACATTCTAACTACACTGTCTGATAAATCAAATCAAACTAACAAGTTTTATTCAAATTCAAACTTACTTGTGAAATTCTCTGAAGACTGGATAAAAGATTCGAACGAAACGATAACCTTTAACTACGGCAAATTTGAGCACGAGCCTCTAAGCAAATTAATAGCTAAACTACTACGCATGGAAACTCCCATTCAGATTGAATAGTCCTGATCCCGTCCATCTATCCCAACTCAAGTCTATCATTAAATCCTGGGAATAGCGACTAAAGTGAAATATTATCCATACGAACAAGTAAAGTAAAATTGAAAACAGATGTCCAAAGCATCCCTAGATCTCAAAATATCGTTTCCCTTTGCACTTGTATAGAAAAACTAAGCAAATCCAATTTCTGGACAATCAGAACACCTTTCGATGTTAAATAAGACGTCGGGATTTTATTAACAATTTTCTGAAACAATTCCGTAGAAATATGTTAACAATAAGATAAATGACTAATACGTGTTCCTAAACCCCCATCGTCGCTCTCTTCTGATTTGACACACATTTTGAAACATAATACTTACAAACAGATTTAATTACACTCATGACATACAAGCTCAATTCAAACGATTATTTACAAATACAGTTTTCCTTCAGTCGTTTTTTTTTATATAACAAAAATATTAACATTACTGGTAGTGGTAGTATTCTTATTCATCCACACAATTTAAGAGTAGCGTACGTACGCAGTAGGAAAACGAACGGTTGGGTAGCACAGAAGACGTCTGTTCCACCTAAATTCTTCCAAAAGCTTATTTCCTGTAGTTTTTCTTTTTGTGTGATGAATTCTTGAGTTTCTTTTTCTGCGCTTAAATTCTTCAGTAGTTCATCATCACATCTGTATTAGACTAGACCCCGAATTCACAGGCTAATAATTCCGAGGCGGTTTACAAATAAAATATTGAGGACAAGGTTTCGCCTCCACAATTTTTTCTGGCCTGAGAATGAGGGTCAAAAATGAACTCAAATGAATTAATTACATACAATTTTCAAAAAAAGGCACCGTCCACCATTTTCACATTGGTCAACATATAACCTTAGAAATGCGTTGAACATCCATGCTAAGTAAAATAAGTAAATAGTTGTTTATGCTACGAGCAATTCGGAATTGATGAGCTTCCCTCGCAATCCGTAATCAAATAATTTTAGCACACAAATTTCTTAAACTAAGCAATTATGGTAAAACGCCTTAACTAAACTTCAAAGATATTCGATCTAGCTAAATTCCGCTCCTGTTGATGATCAGGAGATAGCGACGGTTATCTTGCTTGACATTTCTGACGGTTTTGCCAAAATATGAATTCACCAGGAATTAATACAGGAATGAAATTCTTAAATAAGTTTACCCCTAATATTCTTTCCACAGAAAAAGAAGTTTAAAATCAATCTATATTTAAACGGACTGAGTGGGTATCTCGTCAAAAAAATATGATTTTAGGAATTGCCCGTACCATGTACATTAATTTCAATTCGGTTGAACAAAAGCAATGATATATTGCCTTCACTCCTCTTATTAAATACAGAGTAGAATGTACACACACATGAACATTTACAACTCCACATTATTCGTAACCATCTTAAAGTTTAAGATGGTTAAACATTAAACAATTGTGTTGTGCGATTGTGGTCATTCGTGACTTGTACATTTTAACAACTTATTTCAACTTAAATTAAATATGAGAATCTTATTTTTTATCCAAATGTACGCTACCCGAATTGAACTATTCCATCATTACTACGACTCCTATGTAGTAAAAATCAAAAATTTTAAACGGACTCTGTATAATAACTAATATTAGAACTGTATTTTTTTTTAAATATTATTTTTTGACAACTACCTTGAACGGAATTTCTCTTGAGAGCCAAAATACTCTGTGTAAACCAAATGGAATAAGAAGAGATGAAATAGGATGATTAGAAGGGATATTGAGATCCAAAACATAGTTGACATGGTTCCATAACCACTCCCATGTTTGTGCATTGAAATGACATGGTTCTCATGTGGGGGAGCTGCAAAGGAAGAACAAAATTATACATGATAAGCATGATCTTCTCTTTAATTAAGAATTATGATTCAAAATAAATTGAAGGACAGAATTACCTTCAAGGACCTCCTTGACATGAATGGAAAGACGAAGCTCTTCAACATGGACTCGATCAGACGTAATATAAAGCAACGATGTCACAGGGTCAGTAAGTTTCACAGGGAATTGTTTCTTTTTGGGGCCCAACTCGACAGGTGCATCCAAACACCCGGCATCACAGGCATAATAATCTTTATCACTTCTGTCCAGGGCTACGAACAGAACTGCCTTGTTGTCTTCACCAAGAGATACGCTTATATTCAAGTGCGTCGCATTTCCATACCAAATTCGTCTAAACAAGGGAAAATTATTTTAACTTTAATTCGTACTATCCAATTACTTAAGTATTGAATTGAGGGAAACCTTCCTAAATCCAGAGGACATCCAACCTACGAAATATTAATAGAGAAAGTAATCAACTAAGAAAATTTTCCATACCTGAAATGATAATCTCGATGTAAATCCTTTGGATCAGTGTTGAACTCCAAATGATGATTACTAAATTTCAAACTCCCAAAACTAAGTACCATTCCTTGGATAACACCACTCGCACCGGCCTTCAGAAGATTATGGCAGCCCTGGGAAAAATAAATGAATGATACGATTAACTAAATTAATTCTCGGTAATTAAAAAAATAAATATTTAAACATTTAAACATCCACTATCCACTACCACCATAAAATAAAAATTAGGTACCTACCAATTGATATAATGTTACGAGCCAGTAATTTGAGACAGACAGTATCTCTTTCTCCGTCTGCAAACTAGACCACAGACTGGGAGCTTGCCTGAAATAATAAAAATCTGTCAAGAAAAATCCACGCTCCTAAAATTTGAAATTTTTTAATATAATTAAAATTAACTTACAAAGTATGATGTCCACTGTAGCAACCTTCAGAGTAAGAAAGAACTTCATTGGCCTTATTCATTTGTTGTGGAGATACGTTGACCTCATGGAGTGGTGCCCTGACTTGAGACAACACGTAATACATAGTTGCATTGATTTTGTCCCCATTGAGGGCACCAGTGGCCCTTGAAGTACTAATGTAAAATCCTGTTGTCCATAACTCTCGCCAGGCTTTCTCGTGTGAAGTTTGAAAGTTTTGGACACTAATCCCCATAGCTCGTTTCAATTCCTAATTGACAGACAAATCAAGTTTACTATTTATTCAAATAACTAATTAATCAAAGTTTATATTTACTATTTACCATTTCGGACTTATTCAGAAGGATATCTCTGACGCTATCATAATCCTTCTTTGAAGTCAAATGCACATAGTTCACGACCGTGATAAAGCGTTCCGTGATTGTAGTCTTAGCCTTAACCTTTGAACGAATATGAAACGTAAGATTTAAGTTACCAAACGATTAAGGTAAAACTAAGGAATATTTAAAAATGACCTCTATTGCATTAGGAACTTTCTTGTAAACGACGGTAACACCAATATATCTCCGATCAACCTCTAGTATGCCACTCCCGAGTACGTAACTCAACTCACCATCTCCTTGCTGAATTCTAAAATTATAAACAGAGTTCAATTAAATTCCTTCTTCCAAGTTAACATAACAAAAAAGTAATCAAATTTAAAATAACTTCAAAATCTCGAGGGAAAAGAAATAAAGGATGGTACTAACTTCTTTTGCTCTGATTTGAACTGTGGGTCACCAGTCCAGCCCAATTGTTCAAATCCTACAATGGCATCTTCCATGCTAGGATTTGTAATGGTCACGTCTTGTTCAAAGACGGATGGGTTAGTTCGATGGGCATAAAATCGACTCACGACTATGATAGCGTCACCGGAACCTCTTTCCATACAAGAGACTTGTTGAACACTCCCATGGACAAATTGAGAAATCTTGGCTTCCCGTCGTGTGTCTTCATCATGCACTGATACTCTAATTACTGGCCGAAATGGTAGTTGGACCGTCAACACTCGTCCGTTCTAAAAGAAATAATAGAAAAATAATTTTTAAAAACAAATTCCATCGGACGATCATATTTCGAAAGGATTACAAAATTACCACAGGCTTTATGTGAAGTGTAGCTTCTTCAAAAATTGGTGAACCAATGTATCCATTCCCGACGTAAGGCAAAAATAAATTCTCATCTGGTAACGGTGGGTTGTGAAGGATATTCGTGTCCATTTCACTTATTTCTCCTCGAAATTTATGCAAATATTTGGACAAACATGTCTCACCGGGATCTAAATAGGTAAAGAATTAAAAAGCCATACAACGAATTCTCAAAAATATGAGAAGAAATAATAAAAATAATTGTCCTTACTGGTTGGCGGTCTGTATTCTTCAAAAGAGAACAGGCGGAATCCAAATAGCCATATAAGTCCAAACACACCGACGACCATGAAAAAGAGCCGACGATATCTAGAAGTTAAAAATAAATAGTTGTGAAATTCAGTGGTTCCCTTCAAGGGGTCTTTCCCAAGTGAAGTTTTCCAATACTTACAACTAGGGGTACCTTCCTTAGGCAAATGGAAAGTAAAAGTAATGCAATATTTACTGAAAAAATAGGCGGACAAAATTGAGCATGTAGGACGGCGACTGTCAATTAAACCGCGCACCTACACTTATCTAATATCTAATAACATTGGATGGATATGATATTATTTATTGAATAGTGATATGACAATGTCATCAGTGCTTTTAATTTTTGTGACTACTTACGTATGATTGACGTCCAAGAATCTTTTCTTGAGACGACGAAGAATGTCACTCATGTCCATGATGAAGATTTGGATGACAATTTGGACAATCCGAAAAGACAGTAAGGATTTGAGGGAAATTGTATGAAGAGCAAAATATGAATTACGAGATGAAAGCCATTTGTTGAGGTGAAGAGATGAAGAGACGGAGTCACTGCTCAAAAGCACTGATGGATGGAGGACAGGGTGATGATGTGGACAGTTGATGACATGAAGACCAAGATTTCGTCCAACTGATTAGAATCACTGGCACTGGCTGATTTCAATTTCTTTTTTTCACTCCAATCACCGCACTATACAATTCAAACTCTAGAGCCTCCAATTCCATCCGACCGACCTCGGCCAACCAACATTCCACGCACTCAATCACAGAGTGCCCCGAAAATACAAACAACCAAAAACGCCCAAATCTGTGCCGCCATTTTCTATCAGTAGGAAAGTACTAGCTGCCAGCCCTAACCGCTTCGCTATGATGAGAAA